>OV651818.1:30042178-30292178 GCA_927349885.1 Psylliodes chrysocephalus | reverse complement strand
TTTTTCTTGAATAACTTTCAAACTACGTAATATAATTTAATGAAAATTTAATATGATAAACATTAGTAAGAACCTCTTAAAATACTGCCCTTTAAACATAATTAGCTTGTTTAGTTTACCAGCGACAGACTAGGTTGTACATTTTAATGCTTACATTTTTAACATTTATCATACATAAGGACTTAAAAAAATAAATTTAGATACCTTGAACATTAAGCGAATGAAAAGGTATTGTTCTTCATTGTCGATAAAATGAACCGTTTTCGAGAAAAAAAAAAATAATAAAAGAATTAATGTTTTATCTTTATTAAAAAATTAAACTCCCAGAATTAGCTAATTTCAAATTGGTAAATTCTAAAATACAACTTGGAGTATTATGTTTTCATCCTGAACTCACTAAAGCTTGTAACGATTGAACCTAAATACGCTAATTAGAAATAATCAATTAAAAACTCTATAAGTGGGTTCAACATGTGCTCCGTGAACTCTGATACACTCGAGGGCCCGACAAATGGAGGACTGCTGTACTCGCCACAACAACCCAGAATTGTTCCTTATCACATCACAATGAAATGTGATTCTCTGTAAAAGTTCCTCCCTAGTATTAACCGGAAAGGAATACGCCAAGGTTCTGAGATGACCCCATAGATAAAAATCCGTTGGCGTTAGGTTGGGAGACCGTGGAGGCCAGGCAATTGGACCTTCTGCCTATCCAACGGTTTCGATAGACGTTATTCAGGTGGTCCCGTACAGAGACGCTAAAGTGAGGTGGGGCTCCATCATGCATAAAATACATGCTTCGGCGGGTTTCAAGTGGCAAATGCTCTATTGAATCCAGAAAAGCGTTCTGAAGGAACTGTTAATAAAGTTCACCGTACAATCGTTGTGGCAATATGCATGGTCCAATCAAAAAATTGCCGATTATTCCTGTGCAAACATTAATTGATTGGAACTGATGTTGATAATGATGAACAACAGTGGCATGAGGGTTTTCATCATGCGAGTTGTAAATTTACAATACTATTTTTGGTAAACCCTGCTTCATCGGTAAAAAGAATAGTGCTAATGAAGTTTCCGTTTGTTCGTTGCTGATCTAACAGCCAGTTTGCGAACTGGATTCTTCGAGGAAAATCTTCAGGAAGTAGTTGATGCACTTTTTTCAGATGATAAGGGTATAACAACTGTTCTTTAAGTACCTTAACAATTGTCGTTTTTGACACATAAAGCTGCGCGGCTAATCTTCGCCTATTAAAGAAGTATCAGCTACAGCAGTGGTTCTCAAACTTTTTTGGTGACGGAACCTTTTTGAAAAGTGAAATATTTGACTAAGCCCTAAACACTTTTCGGGAAAAAAAGCTCTCCTTGCTCTAGCCTCTTGCCAGGTCCTTAATGATAATAATAATGATATTAGTAAAATAATGTCTGAAAAATGCTCCTTCGTAAAAAATTGGATTTTTTCTCAACTCTTATATCTCGTAGCGAAAAAGTTTTATTTTTTATTACTTTATTTGATCATACCCACTTTTTGATATTTGGCTGCTATTTTCTTGCACTATCACAATCATAATACAATGATTAATACATGAAAGGTATATAAAATTCAAAACTGACGAGCTTCCTGAAATAACATGTTATTACGAATGACTAGAAAATAGAAAACTGCAAAACTGCTTGAGTACAACACTTGATATAAAGGCGATAAATGAGACTCACGCACATTCGAGATGTGATAGTGGTTACACCCATTACTAGCAATATGAAATACAAGCCTTACTTAGACATCGAACCACTTTTACAGCATCTATGTTTTATTATAATAGGCAGTGTCTACTGTCTCTAACACCACTTAATTGAAACAGTAATTCTGTGATCGGGTTTATTGAGAAAGAAGAAGAATAACAAGATAGGATAACCAGAGCTAACGATTAAGAAAATCTAAGAGATATAGGACTACAGTTCTATTAAAAAAGATATCATTTAAGTCCGCTAAAAAACATCAAAAATTACGGGATGTATCCCGTAAGTTATCTTACAAATAATGCAATAAATTAGAAATAAATTAGAAATAAATTAGAAATAAATTAGAAATAAATTAGAAATAAATTAGAAATAAATAAGAAATAAATTAGAAATAAATTAGAAATAAATTAGAAATAAATTAGAAATAAATTAGAAATAAATTAGAAATAAATTAGAAATAAATTAGAAATAAATTAGAAATAAATTAGAAATAAATTAGCAAACAATAATACATTAGCAAAAGGTTAATAATAAATTAAAAATAAACTAGCAATAAATTAGCGATAAATTAGTAATAAATTACCAATAATTAGCAATACATTATCAATAAATTATTAATAAAACAGCAATTGAAATAAATTAACTAAATAGCAATGAATTAGGAATAAATTAGCAATAAATTAGCAATAAATTAACAATAAATTAGCAATAAATTATCAATAAATTAGCAATAAATTAGCAATAAATTAGCAATAAATTAGCAATAAATTAGCAATAAATTATCAATAAATTATCAATAAATTATCAATAAATTATCAATAAATTATCAATAAATTATCAATAAATTATCAATAAATTATCAATAAATTATCAATAAATTATCAATAAATTATCAATAAATTATCAATAAATTATCAATAAATTATCAATAAATTATCAATAAATTATCAATAAATTATCAATAAATTATCAATAAATTATCAATAAATTATCAATAAATTATCAATAAATTATCAATAAATTATCAATAAATTATCAATAAATTATCAATAAATTATCAATAAATTATCAATAAATTAGCAATAAATTAGCAATAAATTAGAAATAAATTAGCAATAAATTAGCAATAAATTAGCGATAAATTAGCAATAAATTAACAATAAATTAGCAACAAATTAGTAATAAATTAGTAATAAATTAGTAATAAATTAGTAATAAATTAGTAATAAATTAGTAATAAATTAGTAATAAATTAGTAATAAATTAGTAATAAATTAGTAATAAATTAGTAATAAATTAGCAATAAATTAGTAATAAATTAGCAATAAATTATCAATAAATTAGCAATAAATTATCAATAAATTAGCAATAAATTATCAATAAATTAGCAATTGAGATATCAAAAACCTGCGTAACATTGGTGACAGCGGTGGAATACAAAGTAGAAGTTCATGGTAAGTACTACATCCACTGAGTATGAGGCAGGCATGGATTTTTCAGGCCCACCAGCATGGTTTTTGAAGATGGAAGAGGAGAGAGTGAGGCCAGAAGAGGAAAAGAAAAGGCGTAGGAAAGAAGAAGCGAAGGAGAGAGTAAGGCGAGAAGAGGAAAAGAAAAGGTGTGGGAAGGAAGAAGAGGAGGAAAAGGAAAGGCGAAGGAAGGAAGAAGAAGAAGAAGAAGAAGAAGAAGAGGAAAAGGCGAGAAGAGGAAGAAAGAAGAGATGCATAGAAAAGTGGAGGTAGAGATTATAAATGGCTTAGTACAAATACAGGAAACCTGCAAGTAAGATGTTGGTCAGCTTAAAATTGGAGTAAATTAAGAGCATTTAAAAACTAATTTAAAACAACAAGAAACGGCTAGAATAGAGTTATAAAGGCAAATTAGAACTGAATTAGTAGGATTAGGAAGAAGAATTCGTAGACTAGCTTTGGCAAGTAACAGAGCCAAGCCATATCCAAAACATAGTTACACAAAGCCATACTAGCAAGACCATTAATCTACCCACGTTCGAGGGTCAGACAACATGGGGAACGTATCGACTCCAATTTGAAGCTGCAGCTAGAGCCAGTGGCTGAACCGAGGAAGATATGGTTGCTTTATTGATAGTGTCGCTGCGAGGACAGGTAGCATCCAATTAATAGTTACTTTCCCAAGAAGAACCCAGTTATTTATCTCTCGTCCAAGCTTTAGAGACAAGATATGGCCAGCAGCCAATACTAATGCATTCCCCCCAACCTACTCTATCACAGATCTTAAATATCTTTCAAAATATGCTACAAAACAGCCAAAATGGAAGCAGGAGATGCTTCAATTGCGGAAGAATCAAGCATCTTCAAAGAACCTGTAGAAATATGGCTCATTCTATAAATCGAGAACAATGAAACCGGAAAATCATATAGATCAATCATCCGAAGCCTGCCACGAAGTCCAACAAGAAATAATTACAGCAGCTATGTATCCCGAAGAAGCCAATCACCCACACCGAGCCGGCGTTCTAGCAATAACCAGAAAGTAGAGCATCGAAGAGGTCTCCATAGCAGACATTCTCTTCGGGCGACCCCGTTTAGAAGAACAATGCTGGTATAGTAAAAGGCTCGAAGAGCGAGAGGAACCGGTTGATAAAGTTACTCTTCGGGCAACCACTATCAAGCCAGAGGGCGATGAAGAAGAAATCACCCTTGAAAGTCTGAGAAAGGGATAAAAGAAAGACAATGACTTAAAGGTTGTCCGAGAATGGCTCAAAAATAAAGTCACACCTAGTTGGCAAGATATAACCAAATTCAGTGGAACCCGAGAATAACCAAACGCCGAGAAGCGACAAAGACCCTTTCCCGCCGGGTCGGTTTTTGACGGCGCATGATTGAAAATATGGGGTCTATTTGCATGTGGCCAGCTAGATCAGCGCGACACCTTATACGAAGGTGTCCAACGATTTTGATCTGAGCGCAACAACTGTAGTTTTGACTGTTTTGAATTATTTCTTTCAGTTATTACTGTGTGATTTTTGTTTTCAGGATAATTTCGTAACAAAATGGTTGGATATTATTGTGTAGTTCATGAATATGATTCCAAATGTGAAAGATTTGGTTCCGAATATAAAAAGCTGGATGTTTCCAGGCTACTAACTCAGTTCAAGTCTTACTATTCTGATAGTACGTTTGGGAATTTACAGTCTCCATCTGAAGAATTTTGTAATTATACAGGGTGTTAAAAAAAAGTGTCTCAAAATGAAATGGTGAATAGTATGACCCAAAATAAGCAGAAAAGTCCTAATAAATATATGACCGCAAATTAACGGTTTCGGAGATACGGACCATTTTGTGTTTATAACAATTTTTTATTATTATAAAAAACAATGATATTTATAAACAATCAATAACAACATAGAGTTAAATGAGATGTTCAAAGTGCCCTCCCTCCATTTCAATGCATTGCCATTTGCACGACCGTACATAAAATGCATGTCAGCTAATTCAATATTAGTGTAAACAGGCATAACGAAAATTTATAAAATTATTCACCCTCAACAAAATAATAACTGCAAATAGTATCTATGAAAAAACATCGGTAGACTCCGATAAGAAAAGCAAGTTTTTGAGAATGAAAAAAGATAATCAAAAAATGATACGAAACACAAAACACTCCGTATCTCTGAAACCATTCATTTGCGGACATATGTTTATTAAGACTTTTCTGCATATTTTGGCCCAT
Source organism: Psylliodes chrysocephalus (assembly GCA_927349885.1). Lineage (NCBI taxonomy): Eukaryota > Metazoa > Arthropoda > Insecta > Coleoptera > Chrysomelidae > Psylliodes > Psylliodes chrysocephalus. The sequence continues at coordinate 30,286,727 of OV651818.1, read as the reverse complement.
ACTACCCCCCGTTTTATTTTGTGACACTTTTTTTTAACACCCTGTATATACCTACAAACTGGATTGTTTATTTACATCTCAGTTTGAAAATATTTGTACCGGACGAGCCTTATCCCATAGATTGTTACAGCAAATGAAAACAATAAATTTTACGCCAGCTTGTCCACATTTTCCTACAGAATATTTATTAAAATTATTTATTAGGTTGAAGATTTTTTATACTGTAAAATACGCTAACAGGGATGTTAAAAGAGATAAAGGAAATAAAGCAGCGAGGAAGCTAAAAATATTATCACACACATAAAATTGTATCACCCACAAATGCAGTGGTCAAAAATAGGCTACACTTAGTTATTTTTTTTTTTTTTTTGTTTAATTAGGTGGGTGACGGCGTAGTTTTTGACTATTGCGCAAAAAATGATTGACTTTTTATTATATATACATATTTTTTAAATGTTTCTGTGTATTATTTATTTAAAATCTGATTGCCACTTTTAAGATATTTTCACATATATTCACCTCCAGAAAGTCAAAGGCATATAATTTTAAATGCAAAATAAAAATGTACTCCCTTACTAAAAACATATTTAGAGTTAAGCAGTGTAAATTACAATTCAGCTTGCGTGCGGTGTAATTATGGTATCTTCAAGGTCACCGCAAATCGACCCCACGTTCCGACAAAGCTGTCGCTTCTCGGCGTTTGGTTATTCTCGGGTAGAACTATAAAAGGCTACTGGACTTCACGTTGGCCTATTGCATTGGATGCACATTTTGAGAGAAGCGACCCAGTATGGCTGTGCAATCCCAAGCATCGAGGAGGACTTTGTCAGAAATGGCAACGGAACTGGAAAGGCCTCTACTCCGACCTTAAGGAAAATCAACGACCTGATTTGCCACATTCAGCTGTCAGCGGGAAGTAAAGCCAAAGTAGTTCACATTGGAAAGATAGCTCCATGCCGTGGTCCAGATCCTCCCCATTAGTTCCAACTAGGTCCCAGTAATCAAGTTATTCGGGGCGAATAACTGGAGAGGAGGGAGCAATGTTACGCAGCACCCTACAGCGTGCTGCGGTCGTCATAAGTAAAGGTTCGAGTAAAAGAAAAAGGGGGAATATTCTAAAAATGTCTAATAAGAGGCACTACATTACCGAACAGCTGTCTAACATTAGTTGCCTAATGGTAGGCGGTAAAAATACTCGCAAGGAAAGTGACTCAATCACCCTCTGAGGGACCTGAACCGTTTTGCGGTATCAGCAGTAACACAATATTAGGAGAAATTAAAAAATAGTTGCGAAGTAGAAGAACCGAGAATTGGAATGATCTCTTAGGGTTACAACAGGCTAAGGCACTTCTGAGTCACCATAATAAGAAAATATCGGATGCCTGTATCTAGCTGAGCAACAACAGGCAACGAATAGTAATTACCCGGCATTGTCGACTAAAAGGATACCTTTGTCAGCTTTGACTAGTAGAAGAGAGTTCATACAGATTCTGTAAGCAGGCGGACTAAACTTCCATTTACATTGTGGCTGATCGTGTAGCACTAGAATATCCAAGAACACTATACTTGGTACAAAGGTGACAAAGTGGGTGCTATGAACTAACATGGGATAAAACACAATAAGTCAATAGGCTTCAGTGTTATTTGGAGATACATAGTCAGACGAGCCCAGAAGAAAGAAAAAGAAAATACTTCCATTTAAATTCTGACTGATCGTGTAGCACTAGAGAATGCAAGAACACTATACTTGGGAGCACAACAAATAAAATATGGTCATTTGTCCAGCTTGTAGTCACTCTAAATCATAAAATTGCTCATTGTATAATTAGAAAATCTTCATTAGAACATTGCACGATTGTTTAAAAAAAAAAATCGCTAAAAGTTTCAGTACGATTGATTTTATGTTTAAAAAGAATATTTTGATACAACAAATTCCATAAAATTCAATAAAAAATCACAAATACCCAAATCAGTCGAATAAAGAGGACGAATTAATAAATTTATTTTAGCATTGAATTTTGGGAGGGTAAAAGGTAGTAAACAATAAATATAAAACTATGGAAATTATTGTATCTTTAAATTCTGACAACTAAACAAAAGAAAAGGTTACAAAAGCAGAGGTTAAGCCTGCTGATAGACCGAAAAAACCTTCCGGAGCTGAGAGGAGGCAACTTTTGAAGGAAAGAAAAATGGCTGCAGGAACGTGGACGGAGGAAAATCCCCACAAGAATGCAGCCCAAAAACGAAGCCAACGGAGGGAAGACCAAACGAAGAAAGGGGATAAAAGGCCCCAATCTGAGTCACAGGCTCCCCCCACTCGAAATGGAACGAAGCGGGCCAGAAATACTCCGGCATCGGCTGGCTCGTACAGCGACACTTTGAGAGGTATCCGACTGGCTGTCATCCAGAGTAGGCATCCAGAACCCTAGACCAAGCCCAAGGAGACTTGGTACAAGAAACTCTTGTGGAAAGGCTCTACGCTACCCCTTCAGGCAGTGGAGGAGCACCACAGTTCCATAGAACATCGCTTAGCACAGGGGTCATTTGGATGACCTGCGCTAACCAGCAGACCGGGGACTGGTTAAAGAGGACGGTCGGCACTCTGGGAAACCTTTGGGAGGACGCGGATTTGATCGTGGTTGAATCAAAGGACCTCTCGAGAAGACCCAGGGTTCTGGTTTTCATCCCAGACGAGTCCGAGGTTATTTGGTGTGCTGGCCAAAGACACAGCAAAGGAAAGTAATAACGAGGCTAAGCAAGGTACAAAGACTTGCCTGCCTTGAAATAACGGGAACAATGAAAACAACCCCCACTGCTACAATGGAAGCCCTAATAGGACTCCCACCTCTTCACTATGTGATACAAGGGGAGACAAGATTTGGTGCTTACAGATTAGGGAATCCACTGGGAAATCTTGACATTAGGCCAGGTCACATGAGTATCTCAAGGTTAGTGATAGGAGACGTGCTAGACATGAGATCCGACCACATAACCAACAGGTACTCTTTTAATACTCCATTTGAGGTTTTAATACAGGAAAGAGCGGAGATCACCATAAGGGAGCCCAATGCCCAACGACAGGAACAAACCTGGTATACAGACAGGTCTAATACTGCGGAAGGCACTGGGGCAGGAGTATTCCCCAAAAACCCTGATACTAACCATAGCTATGCTATAGGAATACATTTCTCGGTATTTCAGGCCGAGGTATACATAATTTTGCAATGTGCAAAAACGAACAATGAAAGAGCTGTCGAAAATCAGCATATTCAAATAATGTCAGACAGCCAAGCGGCACTTAAGACCATATCGAGTCAGAAAGTTACGTCGGGGCTGGTATGGGAATGCATCGAAGAACTAAGTACACTGGCAGACCGAAATAGAGTGAAACTATATTGGATGCCAGGTCATAAACGACTGGTTTCGGGAACAACATATCAACTATTGGGGAAGCACCCAAAAACAGGCACATGAAAAAGCCTTCATAGGCAGACCATGTCCCAAAAGAACTGGAGAACTACTCTTAATGAATAGGAACCGGTTGAAAGTGATAACAGGGTTCATGACTGGGCACGCCCCAGTAAAGGGACACTCGAACAAAATTGGCATGTACAATGGGAAACTCATGTGCCGACTATGTCACAAGAAACCAGAAACGACCAAACACATACTGTGCGAATGCGAAGCTCTAGATCGCAAAAGACAGGCTCTTTTTGGACAACCTCAGGTTGATCCAACAACGTATAGAACCCACTCACCCAAGGACCTGTATAAACTTGTACAAGGTACAAAGGTGACAGAGTGGGTGCTATGAACTAACATGGGGTAAAACACAATAAGTCAATAGGCTTCAGTGTTATTCAGAGACACATAGTCAGACGAGCCCAGAAGAAAGAAAAAAAAATACTTCCATTTACATTCTGGCTGATCGTGTAGCACTAGAGAATGCAAGAACACTATACTTGGGAGCACAACAAATAAAATATGGTCATTTGCCCAGCTTGTAGCCACTCTAAATCATACAATTGCTCTTTGTATAATTAGAAAATCTTCATTAGAACATTGCACGATTGCTTAAAAAAAAAATCGCTAAAAGTTTCGGTACGATTGATTTTATGTTTAAAAAGAATATTTTGACACAAAAAATTCCATAAAATTCAATAAAAAATCACAAATGGCCCAATCAGGCGAATAAAGAGGACGAATTAATAAATTTATTTTAGCATTGAATTTTGGGAGGGTAAAAGGTTGTAAACAATAAATATAAAACTATTGAAATTATTGTATCTTTAAATTCTGACAACTAAACGACTTGCTAAATACAGGATGGCTACAAAATTAAAACTATTTTAACTGTGTTTAGTCATTAAACTAAACAGCTTTATCAAAAAATTCAAAAAATAATAATATATAAAAATAATAATTTAGGTATGGTGGCAACGCAACAAGTTCATTTCGACCGATAGACCTATTCAGAAATATAATTTCTAAAAACTCTTGCATTTTCCGACTAATGATAGGCCTTGATTTGGATTTTCAAAACTTTCCTTTTTTCTTACGTTGCTACCGGGGGCAAAGTAAATTATAACTTTTCTTTTTTCTAATTTTTAAGTTTTTTTAAGAGTTTTATTTTAATGACTTTTAACACACAGTTAAAAAAGGGACATCAACTTTGAAATTACCCTGTATAGAACTATCTTTACTAATTAGGAGGTAGCCTTTGACAAATTTCAAAATGAAGTTCTTCAATAACAAAGCAAACATTGTTCATAATAATTATAGTGTGTATAATGGATAATAAATCAAATTGTCTAATAACTTATTAAAATATACTTGGTTTGTCTGGTGGTATTTAAAGGTAAACAAAACAATGTATCTATGGTATTACTTAAGAATAATTCTCAGCTATTATGTCATTACGCATAAATATAATTTATTTTCTTCAAAGCAGTGTTTCTTCATTGTATATTTAATATCATCTCGATATAGTTGACCCTTACGAAATCATACAGAATTCTTTAAAAATGTTTACCACGTCTTATTCTATTCATTATAAATAATTTGTAGATAAACCACATCCCATACACTTTGCAATCTGCATGATTATTTTTAACTAATTGTTTCTATGTAAAAATAAGATGAATTACGGAATGGGCCGCTTGGCTCTATTAGATTTTTTTGTGTAAAATCAATAATTATTTATATAAGCTGACCTGGATCAAGTACCTATATATTGTAATGATATTCAGTACATAACGTCGTTGATCTGGCAAAAGAGCGTAAAGGAAAATTAGATAATATTACATGACAGCTATTTAAAGAAAAGTAGTGATAAATCAACCGCTGTAACTCTGTAGAATATAAACTAATTAATTACCATTTTTATTAAGATAGCATAATTGGCATACTTTTAGGCTTATACAGGGTGTTTCATTACGAATAGGACAAAACAACTGAATGCTTTTAAAGTGTCTTGATTGGTTTGATAAAGTATCCCAAATTCTATAGTGCCCTTTAAATATTTAAGAATGCGTTTTTACATTTTCCAGTGCTGGTTTTTCGGATTAGACATAACTTTTGCTAAGAAGTGTACCGCAAAAGTTATATCTGGCCTTGTTCCAACCGCCAAGTGCATGAAGCTACCAATAGCTGATCTAAAGGGATAATCTGGGTCTAGGTAATGGTCCTCACGTTTATCTTTCCCTATATACTGACCCTTCTTCATGGGTATCACTACCGCATTACAATCTTCCATACTAAATTTATTTTAAATATTTCTTGTGTAAATAGCTTGATTGATAAAAATCTTGTTATCAAATTGGAGAATTTGTATTCCCAAATAACTAGGTTATCGTTACCTTAAACTGAGATTTTCATTTTTGTAAGAATTCTTTATTTACGTTCAAATCGTTACCAACAACAAGCCCATCATCAACGAACAGAGTTACTAAAAGCTTAGCAGGTGGTTTCCTCCAGAACAAGCAAGAATCGGCAGTACTCTGAAGTAAATTCGTTTCTTTCAGGAACTCTGTAAACATTTTATTCCAACATCTGGAGGTTTGTTTCAGACCATAAAGGCTTTTAGAAAGTTTACAAACTCTGTCCGTTCCGTCTTCAAATGCTTTAGGCTGCTCCATGTAGATTTCTTCCACCAGGTTACCATAAAAGAAGGCTGTTTTAACAACAAATTGAGATACATGGAGATTCTCTGAAACAATAATAGCTAAAAGAGTTTTTATTGTATCATACTTGACAACAGGAGCAAATGTTTCTTCATAATCAACCCCTTCTTGTTGTGAGAACCCTTGGGCAACCAATCTTGCCTTACAACGGACGTTTCCCAGAGAGTATTCCTAAATTTTAAGAATCCAGCGATTTTTATACAGTTTTCGTCCACGCGGCCTGTCTACCAGTTTCCAGGTTTGATTTTCAACAAGAGATTCTACTTCTTCCTCTATCGCTTACTTATATTCTGCTGCCAAATTAGAAGAAAATGCCAGTTCTATAGTGGCATCATACCTGAATGGTTTGTTAATTTCTGATCTATCACGTAACCTAGACTTTATTGTTTCTTCCTCTAACTTTTCTTGACTTCCAGCAAAACTATCTGTAGTAGAGGTTGACGGTGTCTCATCTGCCAATTCCTTTTTTCGTATGATGGGAGATTGAGGAATATCTGGGTTGTCTAAAATTTTAAAATTGTCGTAAAACATAACTAAATCGTTAACTGTTTCTTTATTTTTAAATATAACATCCCTGCTTAAAGTAACATTCCTTTTGTAAGGAAACCATATTGTAAATCCATCTTTATTACCAGAATAACCAACCAAAAAACCCTTTTCACTTTTTCGGTCCCACTTTGTCCTCTTCTGTTTTGGTACATGTACAAAGCATTCTGTTCCAAAAACTTTCAAGTGACTTACTGGAGGTTGCTCCCCCATCCAAAGAAATATCGGCGTCTGGTTTTCTACTCTCGTTGGGCCACTTCTATTGGTAACATAGGCTGCTGTGTTCACAGCGTCTGCCCATAGTTTCTCAGGAAAATCCTTTACATGCAACATAGTTCTTGTTGATTCTGCCAAAATACGATTTTCTCGCTCTACACCACCCAGTTGTTCAGGTGAATATGGCATCATAATTCTGCAATTAATACCCTGTGCTTCAAGAATTTGTTTGGACGCTTTATTATCAAATTCTTTTCCACTCTCTACTATTACTTCTTTTATAGTGTGTCCCAGTGCTTTTGATGTAGCTAAGAAGGCTTTAAGTTTATCGTTAGCCTCAGATTTTTGCTGAAGGAAGTAGACAGTGCGAAACTTACTGAAATTGTCTTTGAAAACAATGAAATAACGTGCTTTACACAAGGACTTCGCAGGCATCGGACCGCAAACATCGACATAGATTAATTCTCCAGGTCGCTCAGCTCTTTTTGATCTCTCTTAAAAACTTTTTCGATGTTGCCTTGCCATACATACATCGCAGAATTCCTTATCTACTTGAATATCTATTTCTAACTGCGATAAAAAACGTTTAACGTGCTGCTTATTTTGCTGGCCTAAATGTTCATGCCATAACTGAAGGCTGTTTGATGAGACAATAAATGCTTCTGCATTATTTTTGGAAATCAAAACTTGCATGTGCATTAGGTAAAGTCCCTTATTTCTGCTTCCTTCTGCTACCACGTCTTTATTTCTGAAAATCTTACACAAATTCTTTTTTAAAGACGTACACATTCGTTTGTTTACAACAGATGAAAACGAAAAAAGATTCCTACCAACATCAGGTATATACCAAACATTTTCCAGGTTTTATCCTGTAATTCAACCCAAATTTTCTCGATGCTCGCAATATGCTTGGCTATACTGTCTTCAGACCCCTTTCTTTTATACCAAAAAACATATTAAATAGGCGATCCTGTCGTTGCTCTGTCCTTTGTTCATATATTCCTAACAGTTTAACCCACATATTAATAAGTTGCCTAACTTGAGAACTTAGGCTTGTAACTAATATATTTTGAACAGTATACTCAATTTTAGTAACTTCTTTCAATTTTTGTTGATACGTCGTTACATCCTCTTGAGTTGCACTTCCCCCAGGTTACACCAAATTCCCTTCTACTGCTTTCCATGCATTCATTGCATGCAGTTGAATTTTAATTTGGAATTTCCAATCCACAAAATTGCTTTGTCCTAATTTCTCAATTAAAGGTCTTGGAACATCCATTTTCTGATAATATACCGGTTTTTTCTCTTTATCTGCAATGCACAAAATTTTTATTTTTGTCTCTTCTTCCTTCAAAATTTCTACTCCCTGATTTTCAAAAAGAGTTCGTTGTTCTTCCTTTAATTCTCAGCTTTTACAATTTTGCTTGTTTTCACTTTGGGGGACATGAGGGTGTAATTTTTCATGATTTCGTAGGGATAATTAGAGATTGCATTTAGTTTCGGAACCAAACCGATTTTCTTACTTCACTTTCTTTCATAATATTTTTAAAGTAACCGATGGAAATAATTCTTCAAAATACTAAAAAAATACTTAAAAAAATATATAAATTTTATCGAACCCTGTTGCAATATAAATAAATAAATGTTAATTTAGCGGTTGTAAATCCATAAAAAACAAACATTACAATTCAGAATTGCATTTAATTTAAAATAATGATTAATAAACCTGTAACCCTGCCCTCTTAATAAAACTTGGTTAACTGCCGTACATGAATTAAAAAAACAAGAATATTTACTTAAGAATTTTAATGCCTTATATAGTAAATTACTCACTTATTGTCATACTAAGGAGGAAAAATAAATTACACTTCAATGGCATTTGCAATTACAAATGATTTATACAATATTATAGAGATGTCCCTATACGACTATCAATAAAATTTTAAGTTGACGTTGATTATGCCGTATTTATTAATATAGCCGTTCAATAATTTCATATATATCAATAACAACACAAAAGGTATTTATTAGAAATATTTCATAATAGTCGCCAATGAAATTGAAATGACAATAATTTTTAAAACATAAATCAAAACGACCGAATTAAGATATAACATCAGAATGATTTATTTGACACCATCCATAACATTTTTAAGTAGCAGAATTTAATTATTATAACGATAATAATTATGTAACTAATTAGAATAAAGCGTAGTTTAAACAAATCATTAATCAATCCATTTGGGTTTAGAAATATATACAGATTTGAACGGCTTACATAATTGACTGGTTCCAATAATAAGTCAAATTCTAAGACTAGACAAGGGAAAAGATCTAGTTCTCTCACACAATGTTGACATATCTACATATAGTCTAGTTAATCATTGTAGTTGTCATTCTTGCAAAAATTGCAAAAGTTATAAACAATTAACTGAAAAAAAATAGGCTTTGGTTTTTTGCAAATATCTCAAAAACTATTTGACATTTTCCAAATCGGTAAAGAGATTCAAAAAGAGGAGGAAATTTCCCACCAAAAAGTCCTACCTCCCGGAACTGTATGAGCAATATTTATAATTTTTCCAAAGGGTTGAAAATACAGCTCTGACTTGCGTAAGCTCCGCCCAGTGTGGACCTTTAATGATTAAATATTATTTAAACTTAATAAATACGAACATTACGAATTGAAAATATTCAGGCCTCTACTGGATAGATGAATGAACAATAATCCGCTGTCAAAAAATTTTTATCGTGATTTTTCTATTAATTATGCATTAGTTAATTAAGAATTTTTTCCTACTTGAACATGAACATTGCAAGTGCGATAATTGATAAATAACAAAGCTGAGATTATTTCTTTTTTTGAAGCAATATTTAAACGGTCTCAGAAGAGATTCCCGTTGGAAAAATTAAAAAATTGTAATTTTTCACTTTGTTATTAACAATTTAATTAAGTTAAATATTAAAAAGCTTGATTAATCATTGAAAATTTTTTTTTTTATTTATATTTCTATTTTTGTTTTTGTGTCATCGGCATCAACTGCTACGGTTATTAGCCTCGTATTCTGTGTAGGCTTTGTTACTGTTTCCGATCGCAACTTTAGGAACCTCACTGTTAATTAGTACCCAACAGTGAATGGTCGAGTGGGAAATCCTACCAAGGCATCAGAATTAATTTTATAATTAAATTAAATGAAAAAATCCCGGCCAACGGTGGGATTCGAACCTGGGACCCTTGGATCCGCAGGCAGAGACTACCACTGAGCCACCCACCCCGTAAGATTCGTTTTTTTATCATCAGAAGCCACATGAAAATGTTTTTTAATTTTTTTTATTTCCTATTGTTTAAAAAATTATTGCAAACAAATGCGTTGTTTATAAGATAATTTTTTTTTTAAACATAATCTTTGATACAAATTTTGATTAAAAAAAATCGTTCCTTAAAAAAATTTTTTTTACCACCTGTAATTATTTTTAAGGAACGATTTTTTTTAAATCATAATTTATCTTGCTCTTTGATAACTAATAAAAAAAATTGTATTTATTTAAATTTTTATTGTTTATTTAATAAACAATTTGTTATAAACAATTAATTTTTTTTATATATATTTTTTATTTTTCTACATTTTGAAACAAAAGCAACCATGTAATATTTTTTAAGAAAAAAAAATTATTTACATTTACTCCGTAATTAATAAAACGGACATAAAGATTTGTAAAACGTTTATTTTAATATTATTTAATAATTGTAAGCTTTCTTATCCTTAACTGTAACGCCACTGGTAATTTTTAACTTTGTAAAAACTCATCTTTTTGTTTTCCTTTTTTATCGTGTTAAACCAAATCATTATTTCGAATACACCTTGAAACAGAAAGATGGGGCTTCTGTTATTTTAAAAATATTTTAATTTTTTTTTAATTTGTTTGTAATTGTCCCCGTGTTTTATTCATTTATGACTGCAACCGAAGATAGAAAAGTTTTCCGCAACATATTTAGTGCTGTGCTAAACAATTGAAAATAAAAAAAAGACCGAATAAACCAAGGAAATTTTTATTTATATAAAATTAATATATTAATTAATTTTCAAAATGTACCTGATTTTTAAAAAGTACTATGTTAACAGCAAGATTTTCATAAGATTATTACCAAATTAATGTTCTATAATCGTAACAAAAGCGCAATATTTATAGTTATTCTTACTTATTGACGTACCTAAAGTATTACAGTTTTGCGTTGCGTTTATAACCATGGGCGTCGAGTGGATTTATGCGCATCTCGGGCGTCGCAACTCGAGCGGAATACTTAATTTTTTGCATTTCGGGCGTAAGGCTACAGGTAGATTAAATACCCTTCGCAACTCGGGCGTTCAAGGATCAGTACCAATATTATAGTAATATAATGAATGTCACCTCTTTAGTTTAACCTTTCGGCTTAAACTTAAAATTATATACGGAGAGCCACACAAGAGGAGCTTGTCAGTTTTTAAATATTATGTAAATTTCATAAAACAAGATTTTTTATTTATCTTTCTCTGCGAAAATAGTCTTACATTACATTGTTATGATATTTGAAATTGTCGTTTTTATTGAAAAAAGTATAATTTAATTTTTATATAATAATTAGATTGATAAATAATAGTGTACCTACCGCGGCTAGCTATTTAATTTTTATTTTAATACATTTTTTATGTACAGCGTGTCTGTGTAAGTTGGCTACATATAGAAAACTTTTTTTTTATTAACTTTATCAAAAAAAAATTAATCGAACCTTACAACATGTCTTAATATTTCGAGTGTACTTCGCAAGTCAGTTTTTCCGTTTTGTGACGAAAGTCTAATTTATTTTTAGTTTATTTATTTAAAACACACTATTTTCAATTTATTTCAGACGTACTATTTAATTTATATAATACTAACAATTCTAATTTATTTCTTACACTTTAACTTTTCAATAATAATCAACTGACCGCCGTCTTCACAAACGCGATATTTATATCAAGCCAACTCTGTAACCAGAATAATCCCGATGGTCGGGAAAATTCAAATTCTGACTCAACGGCACACTCCGTCCGTTCTACCCGTTTCTCGAGCCTCAGCGACATTCCCAGAATATTCCATCGCCTCTAGCATGAATCGGCTGCCCAGACGTGAAGGCCGCGTGCTTAGACAGAGTCGGACTTAATAATTTCATGACAGTTTGTTAAGTCTTCCACGATGGCATTTATTTGTCAGTCGAGATTACTGTATTTTGTGGCTCTTTTATTTAACTATATTTTAATATTTTATTTAAACGTTATTATGTAACTAAAAGTTAATCATTTTGTTAAATATATATAATATGTAAAAGATTATTGTATTTCAACCTTTTTAACGTTTGGTTAATAATGTTAACCAAATATCTACGTTATTTTAATATTAATTATTCTAGTTTATTTTAATATTCTTTTTAAATGTTATTATGTAATTGTGGTTCAACTGAAAGTTGGATATTAAGATACATACACGTTTAATATTAACGTTTCTTTAAATTACATAAAAGTCGTAATAAAAACGTTATTGTGTCGAAACACTTTGACGTTTTGTTTATATTTTACCTAAAAATATTAATTATTCTACTTTATTGCAATCATATTTTTAAACATTTTCATTGATTATACTCAGAATATTATGTTGGTTTATGTTTGTTATGTTGTAAATCGCCAAGATTTGAAAAATTTCTCATTTGTAAGAAGAGAAAGATGATGGGTTATGTTGAAGTCATTTTATTTTAAGTAATATAATTTTATTTTAGAGACAACCATATATTCTAAATAATTGGAAGTGTTTGCGTCTGTTGTTGGATACATTTCTGAAATATCAGTATGTTATATTTCTGATAGGTTTCAAATTATTATTTATAAAATATATGAACTATTACATTTACAGGATATTTTTACATTTTAGGAATGTTTTAGAAATGTTTCTGAGGCGTTTCGTAATATTTGTATATTATTTTATCATATTCATGATTTTCTTAAAATGGTCCGTATTCGAGAATTTTGACAAAAAGTGCAAAATTCGAATTTTAAAGAAAATTCTTCAAATAAAAGTTGCTTACAATGTAATTCTCTATAATTTTTGTTCCATACATTTCTCTAAAATAGACCGAATTCGTGAAATTTGAGGTAAAGTGCAAAATTTGAATTTTTCTCATTATTTTCACTATTAATACCACTAGTGACCAAATTATTTCCGGAAATATTTTAGAAATCGCGAATAATTTGAAAATTATCCCGATATCCATGCTCTATATTTTTTATTCTACACATGATTTCTCTAAAATAAACCGTAATGGAAAAATCTTCAATTTTTTTACATCAACTAACTTTTCAATGCTCGCTATCTGTTAAAATCAAAGCTTGTTCTGCGATGTCATTCATTTCTCTTAAATTTTCGATAATTCATTACTACCTGAATCAGATTGTAATCAGAATCAGGGTACATAAACTATGGTCAAATTTCATATTCCGCCGACGCCCGAGTTGCGAACTCACAGGTGCACAATTTTGGAGGGTGCCCGAGTTGCGACGAATTCAGGTAGTTTTATATTACGCCCGAGTTGCTAACGCACGAGTTGAGAAAGTACCGTCGAGTGTCATACTGAGGACATTCAAATTTAAATTATCTATTAAATTGTTATTAAACAGTAATTTTTATTTTTTTATTTTTTTTTTTATAAAAAGTTAACATTTTGCTAATTAGTATAAAGTTAAATTAACATATTTTTTCTTATTTATAACTTTAGAATGTTTCATTCCAAAAAGTTTTTATAATTTTATAATTTCGCTATTTTAAATGTTTTTGCAAAAAAGGAGGTTCTTAATTCGTCGGATTTTTTTTTTATATATATATGTTCTACGATAATTCTTTACTAATTTGTACGATTTCTAGGATTCTTTTTTTGATAGAAAGGGGGTACCTCAGGGGTGGTCCCCTATAAATTTGGTCAAGATCTAATAATGGGATCTATGAGAAAACCATGAAATTCTTAATTTTTTATGTATTTTCAGCGATAATTATTTACCACTTTATCCGATTTCTATGATTCTTTTTTTGTTAAAAAGGAAATACCTCAGGGGTAGTTCCTTATACTTGGTCAGGATCTAAAGATCTATGAGAAAATAAAAAATCTAAATTTTTAAGGGCATCTGCACAATTTTGAAGTCGGTTTTTTAACTAAAAAAATATTCTTACATCAAGTAATACATGGTGAAAGCTTAATCATACATTTAAAACAATCACTTTGTTACATGGTGAATCTACCTGAATACTAACATCCTATCATTATGTTGTTAATATAATTTTGTTTTATTTTACTGGTATTGTTAGATTAGAATGAAATATTAGTTGTATAGGGTGTCTGATTAAGAACTCTTAACGGCTGTATCTCAGCAACTAGGTATTTATTCTACAGCTTTAAAAAAGATATTTAACAAAATCGGTCAATGCTAGGTACTGCATTTGTTCTATTTTAAACCAACATCGTCTCCATTCATCAAGATCTAAAATTAACATATTATGATAAAAGACAGGAATATTGTAATTGGCTTAAGAATAAGCTTAATGAGGATCTACAATTTTTATCGCATATAATGTAGTTCGACGAATCTACGTTTTCCAGTAATGGATCTGTTAACAGGCATAATATGCATTACTAGTCTAACCTCAATCCTCATTGGATTAATCAAGTTCTCACGTTAAATGTTCATCTAGTCTCGGCTCTTGGCGCTTTTGACTTTCTTTGCAGCTGTTGTAACGTGAAGAGACGTTCCTTGTGATAAATTTTGAGCTTATTGCAAAAACATATCATTCGTGTTAACCTGCACTGTGTTCCATTCTTAGAATATATATAGTCAGGAAGGAGGAATCCTAAACGACCTTGGAATCGCGATGGTATCTAATTTTGATAGTGAACTAGACGAATATGGCGACAAGTGTTTTCTGTCCACCAGTGACGTACTGTCATTAAGGGGCGTAGAAAAGAAAACAATAAATTCTAATTTGCATATTATCTAAATTTACCGATTTCTCTCATTTTAACGAATTGCTATTTTCTTGCGAGAAGTTTGCATTTTTTTTATTAACCTTCATTATGTGAATAAATTTTACTTTAAAATTGCATGTTGGGTGGGATAAATATAGGAAAATATTTTTGGGATAATTTATAGAAGGATTTCATATGAAAAGTCAAAGCAATAATGTATTAAAAAAATGTATTGACTTTTTTGCGTCTTTATTATGACAATGTCTTTATTAATCTACATTTTACAAATTATTAAGGTTTGAAAAATAAATGTTTTGTAGATATGCGTTAAACCAAATTAAATATCCTATACTTATATTTTGGCCAAACACCGCTGTGATATTTCTATCTTCGATGTTTTTGATGGAGTACATATAAAACTTCCTAATATCGAAGAGAATTCGTGATCATTTTATTACATAATATTATTAGTAATATTTTTTGCAGGACAATTTTGCAAAAGCAGGAAATACCTTTCCAAGAAATGATCCTATAACGTAATAATGATTCTATGAGTGCAAAATAGATTATTTTTAAATGTACATTCAACGCAATATTTGTATGCTTGGTCCAGTTATGGCGATTTGTACTCTAAGGTTAATATAATTTGTAATACTTATATGAAACTACTGAACGTTACCTTTTATTGTTTCTATAGGAAGAGGCCATCTCTTTGTAACTGTATAATGGAACAACATAAGTTTTATGAAAGTTTGTAAGTTTTTATAATTAAACTAATCAAAAATGTTTATAAGATCTGTTTCTATTAATCATTTTAACCAATTGCAGTTCTCTGCATTTTACAGAATAACTGTGTGGTCTGAAATATTTCCATCTGTATTTAAACGACAAATTATCTTCTATAATATGAAATGAATCGCAAAATGTGTTGGTAAGCGCATAACGCGTGAACGGCTGGACCGATTTCGCTAATTCTTTTTTTGTTGTGTTTGTTATTATCAGGAGAAGGTTCCTATGAAAGAAAAAATTAAGAAAATTGCGCGGAAAATTATAAAATTTCTTAATATATAAAAATGAATCCCTATTTCCCTTGGTCACGGCATCACGCATGAACGGCTGGACCGATTTCGCTAATTCTTTTTTTGTTGTGTTTGTTATTATCAGGAGAAGGTTCTTGTGAAAGAAAAAATTAAGAAAATTGCGCGGAAAATTAGAAAATTTCTTAATATATAAAAATGAATCCCTATTTCCCTTGGTCACGGCATCACGCGTGAACGGCTGGACCGATTTCGCTAATTCTTTTTTTGTTGTGTTTGTTATTATCAGGAGAAGGTTCTTATGAAAGAAAAAATTAAGAAGATTGCGCGAAAAATTAGAAAATTTCTATATATATAAAAATAAATCCCTATTTCCCTTGGTCACGGCATCACGCGTGAACGGCTGGACCGATTTTGCTAATTCTTTTTTTGTTGTGTTTGAATTAGAATAATAAACACTTTGGTTCTGAAATATTTATTTAGTTAATTATACCAATTAGAAATCAATATTCATAGTTAAGGGAGCGTTAAGTATTACGTAACGAATTTGGGGGGGAGGGGAGTTTTGTGAAACGTTACGATGCGTTACAGAGGTGGGAGGGGGGTTTGAACTACGCGTTACGTAACATTAATATTTTTTAACCCTTCAGAAAAGTCGCGTAGAGAGATTCCCTCACGCATTTTTTAAAACGTTTTTTTTTCTTTCAAATGGAGTGACATAACTGTGATTTTTAGGTAAAAATAGTCACTTGGTGGTTACGTACCGTTTTACTGGAGGGGGGGTATAGAAAAATGTTACGGCGCGTTACATGGGGGGAGGGGGGGTTAAAAATATCTAAAAATTGCGTTACGTAATACTTGAACGCTCCCTAAGACAACGTCTGTTGGGTCCGCTAGTTTAAAATAAAATTAAACAAGATAGGACCTAAGACAGTATCTTGAGGCATGCGATATGCTACTTATTTCCTTACTTGAGATATTATTAATTCTATTTGTGTTCGTTTTTGTAAATAACTTTGTAATAAATTATATAGGGTGCATCACATTCATACAATAAACTTCTATTATACGAAAAAACGGCACATGATATAGTTAGTAAAGAATTTATTTACTTATATACTTCAACCGGACCACTTTTATTGTTGGAATAGCTGTTGGTAGAAATCTTATTCTTGGTTTTGATGTTCGATCAAAACAATCTGCTTTAAAATGGCGTGAACACAAAAAAATAAGATATTTTGGCTCACAATTTGTTTGTTGCATAAACTCAAGCCATAACTTTGTTTTTTGAGAATCTTTAGGATATCTGAAAAGTGTCTACCTGGGATTAATTTATATAATGGGTAAATTTGGAATCTTTAAGAAATCTGAAAATTATTTACTTGCAATCAATTTATAAGTCTAAATTGAACAATAATTTATTCATTTTAACAACCACATAAATATCAGAATTGTTTGAATAAAAGTATGTATACCCTATAAACCATGAGACTACGCCTATGAGCACAGTTGATTGCAGACGCACTTACAATTTTAAAACGTTAAAAATTTTAAAAAATTTTAAAGTGATTGAAAATTGAGAGAACAAAATACTTGCTTATGAAATGTAGATTATTCCTTTCTACTTTTAGCTGTGCTGGTATATATCCACAAGACGAAGAACTGACCATATTGTCTTGTTTGTCTTTTAACGCGGAAAATTTAAAATTAACAGTAATACTAAATAAATACTAAAACACTAAACACTTTTTAAAAATTTCTACAAAACATACGCTTAATAAAAGTTTAAATTAACACATAGAACATCCAAATTATTAAAAAAATTTAATCAGTAAAATTATAAACCAATTTTAGAAACCATAATATATTAAATGATGATGAGTTATCCATAGTACAACATGGCTACTACTTCCGTCAGATCGATTAAATTAACGCGGACATGGCATGCTCCTTCCTGACTATATATGTTCTAAGGTTCTATTAAATGAAGCGACAAAGACAGAGATAATTCTTGATTCTCGAATATTACATTCTGTACTACTTCATACACCTACCCAAGAAGCGACACTAAATGGGCGATTCGTGGACAAAAAATTGCCAAGTTTTCTCAGTGTTTTAGAGGTAGTTTAACGTCAAATATAGTTGTCAGTTCATGTAGTGTATGACGTTTGGTATATTATTCTTAGCGTTTTGAGAAAATTTCAGTAGGTTTATTTAAAAGTAGTAATTATATATTAGATAGTTTAAAGGTTTTTATTACAATGAAAAAAATACATTGCGTTGTTCGTGGTTGTGTTACAAGTTCAGAACAAGGGCTAACAATGTTTAAATTCCCAGGTGATGCCATAAGGTATGTACTGAAATGTTACTGTTCAAATTTATTCAGAAAAATTAAGTATTAATAAATATAATTTTGTAGAGCTCAACTCTGGTTAAAAGCTTGTAATCGTGAAGATTTAAATTTCACAGTTCCTAGTAGCTTATCTTCATATAGAATATGTGGACAACATTTTGAAGAAAAATATTTTTCAAGCAGTACATCTTATAGAAGACGATTATTTGACAATGCTGTACCCACAGTATTCTCCAAATGCAAACGAAGCTATGATATTCTCACTACTGATCCTCCAAAAAAGGTAGTAATTGTTTCTGGTGTTTCAAACTAATATACATATAAAAATGTTAGTTTAACGGGAATGGCGTTTGTTCAGTGATTTTAATCAGTGTTTAACATAAAGAAATAAATTATGGTATTTGAGTACAATTAAATATTACAAATTAAAAAAAAAAACATTTAGCTAATACTATAGTCTTCGGTATACGAGGAGCCGAAGCAAAACGATTGCTTAGATTGGCGACATTTTAAAAGGGTCGTATCCAGAATCAATTAATATAACAAGAATTTTCCGTCATTTTAACTTTAGTATGTGTTTAATTCTCATGAACCAAACAACAAAAATTGATTGGAATTATACGTTTCCCAGTGTATTAAGTTCCCATTTACGTCAGGTCGCTGCTACTTTGGTACATAGAAAAACTCATTCAGTTTCGCTTCTTGGGTATGTATTCTTTGCTTCATACTGTCATTTGTAAAAGCGCTTTTGCCAAATTAACCATTTAGAAGATAATTTAGGAAGTCATTATATTTATGGGTTCATTAGCTAACGAGAGATTTTAACAATCGTTACTGCAACTGGCTGATAGGATTATCCAAGACCATATCGTTCTTTCATTTTTGAACGGTTCCCAAGTGGGAATATCTGAATTGTTTTCCTACTAGGGTGGCCGAGTTCATTCATAGTATATACAATTTCACCAGCAAGTGCTGAGAATACCAAATATGATAATAATAATACTCTCTCTATAATTCACCCATTTACGAGTGAATTTTAACTCCAGAAATAGAACTTGTGCGGGACAAAGACGACTATTATTATTGTTGTTATTATTTGCCGTGGCAATTGATAAAATTAATAATGTACAAAGTCATATGAGTAAATATGACGTCAAAAACAAATGTCATGCACTAGTAAGACTATGGCCAGTTCCTGAAACAGTAGATATGTTCAAAAGACTTAACAAAAGGATAACTAAACGTACTACAAGAATTATCCATTATTGTATTAGTTATCTAGTATACAGGGTGTCTGTAAAAGGTCTTTACAAAAACATACCACATATTCCTTAGACCAAAATAAGTCGATTTAAGTAAAATTACCTTAGTACAAAGTTGCTTCGTTTGGGCTCCAGAGGGCCTTGAAGTTACAATTTTTAAATCGTTTTTCCCATATAAATTTAAAATCGCATATGCGATTTTGCTGAAATTTGGTATATTGGTAGAGTTTTATGTGGCAAAAAAATGGTATTAAAATTTTGTCCGATAATAATACATAGGCGTAGAACTTGATTTTTTAAATAATTGTACCTTTAAAAATTCTACGCCAATGGAAGAAAAGGAGTTTGAGTATGAAATTTAGATTGCGCAACTCATTTACTTTAAAAAAGGTACTCTTGATAAGACTCGATTACTCTCATGGTTTTCGCTAAATTTCTGTTTTAATAATTTAGAGTGTATAGGTTTCACAAAAATATTTATTTACAACAAAATCAAAATAGAGATTTTACAAAAATTGTTCAAAATGTTCACGCATACAAAGATTTATACGTCAAAGAAAATTAAAATGTATCCTTTCTATAACTTCTTCATCACCTCTAAGATTGTTTATTGCATCTTGAATACGTTGCCAGAGTTGTTCCTCATTTTCTACAGGTTCACAGGTTCCCTGTAAACTGTGGGTTTCAGATGTCCCCATAAAAAGAAATCCATCGGTGTTAGGTCTGGGGAACGTGGTGGCCAGTTTACAGGTGCGTCATTACCTCTGCCTATCCAAATGTGTGGATATTGTTCATTCAAGTGGTTTCTAACGTTTAAAGAAAAATGTGGTGGAGCTCCATCTTGCATAAACCACATATCTCTCCGAAGTTTGAGAGCTAAATCTTCTAACAATTCTGGCAATGTATTTTGTAAAAAATCCAAATAATTTTCTCCAGTTAATCTTCGTGGAAGTATGACAGGACCAACAATGAAATTACCAATTATTCCAGCTCACACATTAATTTTGAATTCGTGCTGAAAATGGTTTACCTTTATTGCATGCGGATTTTCAACGGCATAAAGATGTTCATTATGGGTATTAGTTATACCTCATCTTGTAAAACCCGCTTCATCGGTAAAGAGAACCTTCTTGACAAAGTTTGGATCTCTTTCTCTTTGCATATTAACAAATCGACAAAAACCCAAACGAATTTGAGGATCATGGACTAATAATTCTTGTGGTATGGATATAGCAATTGTTCTATAAGTACTTTATGAACGACATCTTTACTTATTCCTAGTTTCCTTCCAATTCGTCTGGTGCTTAATTCTGGATCTTCTTCAACACGTTCTAAAATGTCTTCTTCAACTTCAGGAATCCTTACAAAACGTTCTCTTCCATTATCAACAGTGTTGGGAGCAAAGAAACCGGTCTCCCGAAGACGTCTCCGTACAGTAGCAAAAGTTGGGTGGCTAGGTACACGACGATTTGGAAACCTTTCAGAGTACACCCTGACACTCTCTCGAGCATTTCCTTCACAAAATCCTAATGTCAGGCAAATAATTAATATTCCTCAAAAAATCGTACATGTCAAGAATCGAGGATTTTTGTTATAGGTCTCGATTAGAGGTGTTGAAGAACATATGAAAAAATCACATTTTTATGTTTTTCATCGTATAAAATTTTGTCCGATAATAATACATATACAATAGCAAAAAAGGGGTTTGAGTATGAAATTTGGATTGGGTACTCATTTACTACAAAAAAGTACCCTTGATAACACTCGATTTACTCTCATGGTTTTGACAAAGTTTGTATTTTAATAATTAATGTTTATGTTCTAAATTTACTAAAATGCAAATTTCGTCAAAACCATGAGAGTAATCGAGTCTTATCAGGAGTACCTTTTTTAAAATAAATGAATAAATGAGCACAATCTAAATTTCATACTCCAACTCCTTTTCTTCCATTGGCGTAGAATTTTTAAATGTGCAATTATTTAAAAAATCAAGTTCTACGCCTATGAATTATTATCAGACAAAATTTTAATACCATTTTTTTTCCACATAAAACTCTACCAATATACCAAATTTCAGCAAAATCGCATATACCGTTTTAAATTTATATGGGAAAAACGATTTAAAAATTGTAACTTCAAGGCCCTCTGCAGCCCAAACGAAGCAAATTTGTACTAAGGTAAGTTTACTTAAATCGACTTATCTTGCCACTTTGCTGAGATATGTATTCGATAAGTATCTGACACATGTCAGATAGCAGATCATAATTTGACATTTCGTATAAATATTACATATTTATTGTTTCTCAAATATAAGGAAAATAATAAATAAATTTAAAATATATTATTTAAACTCATCGGCTTCTTCCTATGAAGAAACAGAAATTATAGACGTTGTTCGCCATTATTTTCGCGCTAGAAATAATCCTTTTGAGGAATATAGAGACAACGAATTTACGAACCATTTTAAAATTATTAAAAATACTTGGCTGAACTAATTAACATAACATAAGAGGATTTTTTCTTTTACACTTTTATCAACGGTATTTTTTGTTTTCAGGGCACCTGATGTCAATAACTATTTTCCGATATATAAAAATGACAACACGACGTTAAATTGTCAAAGTCCATCTAGTGAGAATATGTCAAACCTAGTTATATGATGGATTATTATCGAGCGATAGTTATCTATAGATAAGTTCTCAGAAACGCTTTATTATATATTGGACACATAACTTTATCGGACCGATAGTTATTCTTTCAATGACAAAGTGTATTGGAAACTGGCAATTAGTCGGAGTCGGTGACCTAGATTTGTTTATAACCTATGCCAACTTCAGTGGCATACCCCTGATTAAACATAAATTACAAGTAACTTTTTGTGTATGTTGATTACTAAAGGATACTTTATTTTGAAATAATTCTTATATTTTTTGAGCCTCTCCCATATTGAACGAAAATATTTAAATCTTAGTAAGGTAATGTAGACGCTTTTATACAGAATACAATTATTTATGCCCCGCACTTTATGTAAATTTCTAAACCGCTTTATAGTTAACTTCCTAGGTAGCTATTGCCATTTTACTGTTATGTTATTACCAATGAATTTATCCTTTATGTCTAATTTAAAGTTAATTTGTTTTCGCATATATTTAAGAAACTGTGTTTCATTAATGTCGCTATACGCAATATAACCTTAAAATTTCAATATTCAGTAAATTATTAAAAAACGGATATACTGTTTTTTTTTATTTGAAATTGAGGAACACTCACACTGTTATAGTTAATTTAAATCGTATTGTTACCATATTACTTTAAGAAATTCATTAGATATTTTAATTACTGCAATTTCAAAATATAATAAATTGTATATTTTGTAATATATTGTTATGCCCATAATTGTAATTTTTGTATATCGAGCTAATAATTATTGCTTTTTAATTGGTTATTTATAAAAATCGGGTATGCGTGTGTTTGTAATTCTTCTCCTCCTAAACGGCTTAACCGATTTTGATGATTTTTTTTTATACTTATGGGGTCACCTGTATGGTTCTTAGCTATCCGGTAGGGGGCGCTGTTGTTGAGATCCAGATATTTTTTTTATTTTCTGACCAAATTGTATGTAATTTTACTAGCGAGGTTTGAGGCAGGACAACGGATTAGCTGGCATATAATATATTTATTTTAATATAACAGTTTCTTTATCTTTTGAGGTGCTAATTTAAAAGTAGAACCCTCATGCAGTTAAGGACTGGAAAATAAACGTAAAATAATATTTAAACTATAAAGACCCTTCTTTACACATTTCTTAATTAACCCACTGGAACATAGTGTAATCCCGTCTCATTAGTGAATCACAATAAGTTAAAAAAATGGTGACTTAGTCACTCCTTTTTGTACAAAATATCTAAATATGTCTAAAATTAAATAACTAACATTTTGTCTTCTAATATGACAGCAATAAATCCTACAGCATCCTACAGAACATTTTCAATAGATTAAGGTGAAAGCAGCACCCCTTATAATTTTCAGACAAGGATATTTCAAAAAGTAATTTTGTTAATGAGTTAAAATTTTGACAAAATAAATTAAGTAATATTATCTAGATATGCATGTATTTTAAAGTTCTAATTCATTTTAGTTTCCCAGAAAAAAAAAATAAAAAAGCTTTAAATTTTGAAATATCATAATGATAATAAATGCATTTCTCAACAGTACTATTCTTAATATAATTCCGAAATTTGAGCTCTTGTTAAGGATTTTTAGCCAAAATTGTTGGCTAAAACGCCTCGTTAGGTGCTGTAACGCGCCTGTAACTATTATATCGTACACTCGTAGTAATCATTGGTTTATTGAAACGATTTACACCAGTTTACACGACATTAAGTGCTTAAATTTGGGGATTATACTAAGAATAGTGCTGTTGAGGATTGCATTTATTTTCATTATGATATTTTAAAATTTAAAGCCCTTTAATTTTTTTCTCGGAAACTGAAAGGAATTAAAACTTTAAAATATAATGCATATTAATTAATTATTAATATTATTAAAATTTATTTAACAATAATAAAAATAATTTAAAAGAACTTTGGAAAATAATTAATAATGGTTATAAACAAAGTTCGTATTCCTTGGAAAATTTAAAGTCCACTTTGGTCCAAAACTCAATAATTAAAGAGTAGTTATGGGCAATATTAAATTTAACAGTTACTCAATTTGGTTGGCCACGTAATAATTGTTTTATTATGGTGTCACTGTTTATTTTTTGATGTTGTAATTTTAAGATAAATTTGATATATCACATTGTTATAGTGACATTCTGTTCTTTGATCTCCAAAATTTTCCATCTTCTTATCTAGCTTCTTTACCATTTTTCATATTTCTCTGTTATCTTTTTTCCTAAATTATCTCACTTCTCGTTTACTTTCTTCCATTTTTACCTTCAATATCTGCAACACGTGCTTCATATCCATTTCTTTTCTTACACTCATTTGTATTTTCTTCTCTTCCCTTCTCTTCTTCAATTTCTATTTAAATTCTAATTTTTTTCCTTGACTTACTTGTTCCATCTTCTTAAATACTATCCATACATATCCCCCACTCTCTCAAAATACGTCTCACACACAACAAACACATAAGGATCAATATATTAAAACAACTAAAAAAATTATCTTGTTGTCCTGCTCTCACTCCTATCGTTTCCAAATTTTCGCTCCACATGTTGGTAGTCAATTTATAAAGGTAAAACTATTCCAATATTCTACCAGCACTAAGAGTTGTGGCTCCAATGGCTTCCTACAAAAATAATAATAAAAAAAATAATTCTGAAAAATAAATAAATTTCGTTATTATATATAATCTAACACCTCTCTCGGTTCTAATTCCTGCTGCTCTATACCTTCAACTCCCGTTTCTCTATACCTCCAACTCCTGTTTTTCTTACCTCCTTTTTAGTCCAAGCGGTGGGTGGTTTCTATTCGCAAAAGGTCGGAAAGAAATGAAATTTGGTGGGATGGTAGACATGGGTTCCCTGATACTACATCTAAGTTTGCGACCTCGGGGGGGTTGCCGCTCGAGGGGTGGAAGGATAAAAACTCTGCGTCGCGACGCTTATCGGGAAATAGCGCCGTAGGTTCAAATGAAATATGTACAGGACAAAAGGGTGCACAATTTTGTCTGCGACCAATAGTTCCAGCTCTACGACGCGCCAAAGTAGGGGGTTGATTTGCAGTGTTCAACAAAATGAGAATTTCAGAGCGGATTGAGACGAAGGTCGCTATGAAACAATTATGTAATTTTTTTTTAAAGAGTATTGATTTCTGAGTCTGCAGATGTCCGATTTGATACATTTGGTCGTATATAATAAATAATATGATAATTTGAAGCTCACCCCTACACGTTCCGATATAAACATTTTATAATTATCAGTATCTACGGTTAATATTTCCTTATTGTTGACCTAGGCACCAAATGTATTCTTTTTGAGTATACATGATACAAGAAAGTATCATTTTCTCTTTTATAAAAAAAATAGAACATAATTGTTTCATAGCGATCTTCGTCTTAATTCGCGCTGAAATTCTCATTTTGTTAAACATTGCAAATCAACCCCCTACTTTGGCGCGTCGTAGAGCGGGAACTATTGTTCGCAGACAAAAAATGAAGAGTTTAAAATTGTGCACGATTTTGTCTTGTACATATTGAATTTGAACCTTTTCTCGATAGCACTTACCACAAGGACGCTATTCCCCGAAAAGCGCCGCGATGCAGAGTTTTTATCCCTCCGCCCTTCGAGCGGCAATCCCCCAAAGTCGCAAATTAAGGTGTACTATCAGGGGACCCATGTCTACTATCCCACCAAATTTCATTTCTTTCCGACCTTTTACGAATAGACCCTCTTATTCTTTACCCACCGCTTGGACTATTTCTCCTGCATGCTGCTGTAACTTGTTTTCCTGCTCTAAGACCTGTTTTCTTATTTGCTACTCTTTCAAAATGTACTTTTTCTTTTCAACGGCCTCCTGCTCTACTTAACTTCTTTCACTGTCTGGGTTTCTTTGCTACCTTCTCCCACTCCTGCTTTTTTTTCTATATTTTTATTTTAAATAAAACTTTCTTCATACCTTTTTTATTTAACTTCTAACAAATATCTTTCTTCTAATAGCTAACACAATCCCAATCTCAATTCTATCCTAAAATCTTCTAAAAACTTCACAATACTCATGACAAATCTGAATTCCAATTTTCAAAATCTCTTTACTGTTGACGTCAGAAACTTAAAGCTGTTTAAAAAAACTTATCGACGTCAGTGGTGCAAAACGGAAACATGACATTTAAAGTCATATAACGGAATCATGACAATATACAAAAACACAATAGGCATTCCAACGACCTGTCCAAATGGCTACCAGTGGGGAGTGACAGTTTAGATATGGCAACCCTGTTGTCATGTTGTCATTAACAGGGTCAATGATACATATATGGTTAAATAGATTTTTCAAACCTGGGGCTCGATTCTTGAATCTCGAACGAAGTTTGTCGAATTCGTAATTTGTCACTTTTAATGTCGATCGCTTTGTTTGTGACTTATTCTTCAGTACGAATCGACATTCGAAAATCAATCGACATTTGATGTCGAAAGATTAAGTGGCAACACCGTATTATTGTGACACGGAATCCATAAACAAGAGTCTGTCAAAGTCAAGTGTCAGTAGTGTCACAATATTCGAAGAGAAGCCTCCATATCTATGAGAGAAACTTATTTTCATAAAAAAACTAAAACTTATTTGTTTAATAATGCCGTCTGGGATGGATTTAAAAGAGAAAAAGCTATATTGCAGTCAACAGCAAAAACAGCAACTAACAGAAATGGTCACCAAAGACAAGCAATTGCTAAGTGGCAAGTTCTCTAATAATTTTACCATGAAAGACAGTGTGGAAAAGTGGGAAAACATAGCCTTAGCCTTAAATTCCATGCCGGGCGCAAATAAAGAGTGGAAGCAGTGGAAAAAAGTAAGTTTTTTTTTCCAAAAAAGAATTTTTTTATGAACAATTTTCTTTTTTAGACTTGGCAGGATATGAAATGCTCAATAAAAAAAAAAGCATATAATAATAAAAAACCATATGCAAGGAACGGGAGGAGGGCCACCCATTGTAGATGTTTTGACATCAAATGAGGAACTGGTATTGGAGTCAATGAATCCTACAAGTGTGTCAGGAAATAATGAAATTTTGGAAACTACAACACTGTTTAAGTGGGAGGGAGAAATTGCAACTGGGTCATCTATAGACAGTGAATTAATTGACGTTGCTGAAACTCCAAGCCATAAGCCAGATCATACCTACACTCTAAAAGAAAATCCAAAAAGGAAGAGGTTTACACCTGCTAGGCGCCGTGCATTAACTGCAAATGCTACACAAGTGCTAGCGCAAAGCTCCGAGAAAGATTTGGAGATTAGGGAGATGTATTATTTAAAAAAGGCACTATTGATGGAAAGGCTCTAGAAAAAAATTCAACATTGATGGAGAGACAGACAGTGGCTCTAGAAAAAATAGCCAACCACATAAAATGATCTTCATTTATGTACCTAACAAAAAATATCCTTCACCAACTCTATTATATATGTTCCGTAATATTTGCTGGGCATTACTAGTGTTCCATATATGAGAATCATGGCAACCTCCAGGAAATCTAGCATTAACATGATATATGTATAAGTCAACATCACATATCTGAAAAAGTAATATTTAGTTTACGTTTATATTAGGTACTGTACTGGGTAATTTATATAAAGGGTACCTACCAATTGAACATTTATTGAATGATAGTTCTTTCTATTGACAAAAATATTCTCTGGAAAATTTGGATGGTTTATAGGAGGAGGAAATATAGCTACATGAGTGCAGTCTATACACCCAATCACACCTGGCATTCTATATTTGTTGTAAAATCTACAAGGAACAGTTAGTTATAAATATTTGTATACTGCTTTAAGAAAGGTTTAACTAAAACTACATGCAAACTATGTTTACTTTTGACAAAGGTTATTCATTTCTTCAATGTTTGCAGGAAAATGAACCCATCGATAAAATATTTCTGGCCTATTCAAAGCATCCGTGACTTCTTTTACACTTCTACTAACGGAAGCTTGTGACATTCCTAAGAAAACATTTTGGCCAACACCTGTCTGATAGCTCCCTGTTGCAAAAAAGTTGAATGCTGCTAAGACCTGTAATTATTATTATTTTTAAATCCATTTACAGACAAACAAGACTTTTTACCTTTCTTTCAATGGATAGTCCAGATGCCCGTGTTCGCTCTTGGATATATGGTGTAACCATTTCGATTAACTCATTGGTAACGTCTTTTGTTAATCTGAAAGTCTTTTTAAAATTATAATCACTCATCTGAAACGCATTTATATAGTTTATTATTTGTCTGGGAGCATTATCTTCCATGTTCTCTATTGCCACTCCTAACGCTATGTTTAGATTCATCTTAACTTAAAACTAACACTAAACACTAACTAAAAAAAATAATACCTATTAACAACAAATAAATAAATATTAATAAAACAATAAAAATGGAGTGAACTAAATAAAATGTCAAGAGAGTTGATAAATTTTTAAAATAGGTTAGGATGTTATTCCTTGGTTATGTTATGACAGACTGAGAATAAAATTCGACAATTCAATAAGTCGAACGGTTTTACCCATTCGTTGCAATCTCGAACAAGAATTGTCGAATTTATCACGAATTCGACTTCCAAGAATCGCCTTTATACAAAACTATCGACATATGTCGAAAATTGACAGTGACATTCCGATTTCGAGATTCAAGAATCGAGCCCCTGGTCGTTTGCGAGCGGCCATATTGCCTGGCAAATATTTATTAATTTGAATCGGTTTAGCAAAAATGTGTTTTAAAACCAATTTTTAGCCTTTGGATAATTAAAAAAAAAAAATAATAATTGCTTACATTTTTACTTCAAGGTATAAGCTTTTAAAACCGTGGATGATCAATCTATATAACTGTCTATAGCATTCACCCTATCAAACTACCAGGCTCACAGTGTTGCCATATTATAAGATGTCATGTGTCTTTCAGTGGCCTGTCATTTCAACCGTCAGCCATTTTGTTTGGAATGCCTAATTGAAAATGTTTATTTATAATTTATGTCTTTTAATTTTAATTATTATCTAGTACGTATTTTGTTCGTTAAGATTTATTATCATATTGGTTTTTTCTAAATTATTCTCGAACTAGTGTTAAATCACTTATCGACCATAATAATGTATTCCATATTAATATGCATTTCCATCTTTTCTGAGTTGAATTTAGCAAAAGTAATTTTCAAAAATTTCATCAGATACCATCCAGTTCTTATTCAGATTCTTCGGGCAAATCCATACCCGCCGATATGGAAATTTGTATTTAGCATAAAAACTTGAAGAAGTACAGTTTTTTGTCAATACCCGTTCACAAAAGACACCCCTAACTGTGACCCCTCGGACCCAAAGAAAGGGTTCATTTGCATGTTAGGGACTTGCGCGTATGCAAAGCGACTTGGCTTCATTCATATCCGAAAAATGCGTTCGATTTAACCCTTTAACAAACTTTTTTACCGACTAGAAATGTACATAATGTACTCTTGGGCTTTTGTAAGTCCGTGGGAAGACAAATAGTGTTTATTTACCTGTGAAGACAGGACCGGTGGTTTCGTAAACGAAATTCTTAAAAAAATATTCTTGGTCCATTTGAAAATACATTATTAATACAGGGTGTTTCATTTAAACGCTGACATAAGTTAAACAGCAATGAAGGTCAATCCTACACCACGCTGAAAGTATAGTCAATAATTGGCAAATCAAAACAATTAAAAAACAATTTGATTCTTCTTATGATGCTTTCGAATATAGGGTTGGAACGAATGAGTCTCCTTTATTTTTTATGAAATTCGTTTTAAATTACATTCTGAAATCGTACTTTTGCCTTGGTGATGTTCGTTGTAATTTTTAATAGTTTTCACAGTTTTGTTTGGGAATCTTTTCTGCCTCTACTTTCAGTCTTTCTTTAATCAGATTTATCAGGACTTTATAGATGGTATTAAACAGAGTTATTAATCTATAATTATTGCACACTATCATTCTTTTTGTCTCCATATTTGATTTATTGGCATCTCTGGGAGAAAAATTTACAGTTAACTAAGTGTAAATAATAACTAAAATCTACATAGTGGAAATAACTGTAACTATCATTAAATAAGAACTATAGTTAAATATACGTCATAAAAATTAATGACGTCACAACTCAACAAGTGTACTGTAGGAAAAACATCTATATAGTACAGTTAACTAACTATAAATATTAAAAGAACTGTAACCCACTACACCTAACACATAGACCCAGCTACTTGTAGTCCATAAATAGTTTAATCTGCAATTTACATGTATTTAACTGTAACTTTCATCCTAAAACTCGAAACCGACATATATAATATGTATGTAATTTAGATGTAATCAATTCATTTGTGATACCCGACTTTTACACTTGGTTTTAAGAAAAGACTACAGTTAATGTTACCTAGAAGCCGTACGCACTTTACTTGTAATCTTAATTTGAGTTTTTCTGTGATTTATAGACAATTGTACCTATAACCTGCATGTTGTGCAATCCTACATGACGAATACCTTTACGTGAACTTTAAAGATACTATCTATGGCTCTAAATTAACCCCTACTACATCATACAGTTATACCATTGTATTACAATGGTTTTACATATTCTTTATTTATTTTATTCGACCTGACATTATTTTTTTAATTTTGATATATAAATGCATAGTCGGATAAAATAAATATAAATATGTATACAAAGAAAGTACTATTGCACGGGTCGATAAAGAGTGACAAGTAGTTACTTCAAAGTTAATGAAGATAATCGACAATGAGGATTACACTAATAGCAAAACTTATAAAGTGTTTCTAAAGCTTTTCTTATTCCTGTTGAGACTGAAACTTTTTCCTTTTTTATGCGCTTGTGATATTAAATATTTTATTGTTTTTGCGTCTGATTATACTGACACCATGAGTTGTAATAGAATATATATATATATATATATATATATATATATATATATATATATATATATATATATATATATATATATATATTTTTTTTTATAAAAAATGGCATTTTACTGATGAAACTGAATTACAATTTCTGGAATGTTTCATTTTTTTTTTAATTGATGTACATCTGTGTAAAAACTAAACTTGGATAAAGGAAAAAACAATTTATGGAACGGTACAAAAATATGTATCTACCTAAGTACACATACAAGAATTTAAACCTACGAGATATCTAATTGTTACGTACAAACGCAAAGGCGGATGAACTTAAGTTAAAATGTTTGGTACTAAACCTGATATGTAACTATAGAGAACAATATTTCGCAAAATACAAAAATAAATATTGTTACGCAGGTTTTTGGTATCACAATTTATTTCAACTGAACTTTAACAATAACAATGCAACTGATAACATTAACGTGTAACATCTATAATAAAACTGACGTCAGGATCATCCTTATATAGCTTGCTTGACCCTTCTCGAACCTTCTCGAACTGTCATCTAGAATATTCTTGACGGGTAATGACATTTCCAGACATTTCGGGACTATTCCATCTTCTTTTACGTGTACTTTTACTTACGACCGCAGCACACAGTAGGGCGATGAGTAACATTCCACTTCTTTTTCTATCTGTATGTTTCCCATAATAGCCGTAGGCTACTACAGGGTGCTGCGTAACAATATATACATACAACATTTTTAATCTAAAGGATACCTCATTGTTAAATACAATCGAAATATGTATTTGAAATCTTCTTAAATTTTATAAAATCTGGAAAACAAAAATAAATATGTAAATGGTTTACTAGCGAAAGATAATCACCACACATATTCATTCGAACATCTAGCTCCGACATTTACTAAGCGACAGCTCTGCATTTAGCGTTTTGAATCACTGAAAGTATGAGATGAATTTTGATTCGGATCTAAGGTTGGAATCTTCTTCGAGAAGCGCTTCAATCATTTTTATGGACATTTGCTAGTGACCATACTACTATAGGCGTTTCTTGACATCTTTAAAGTAGGACACGATCTGTTTCCTTTAAGACTCCATGGTACTGAAAAAAAAAAAAAACAATTTAGCTACATACATATAGAAACAAAACTGAAAAATAATAATAACTGAGCATGTCACTCATCGTATTTTGCACATATTATATAACATTTGGACAAATTCTCATGCACACAGAAAACACTCATGCCCAAGGTAGTAGAACACAAAACAAGTAAAAAACATGACCTTGTAGGTTTACCAGTTTTTCTATCATACTTACCCACCCATACACGCTCACAAGTATATTAAAGAAAATTAAAATTTCAATACTTAGGTACAAAATCACCTTGCGTTAGTCTAATCACTGGATTTGAACAATGCCCTTTTAGTCGAGGCAATGAAGCACTAAAAAGGCCAAAAGTTCGGAATTTTTTAGACTAAGACGGATCGAAATGCGGTTTTTTGCATTCGCTTTCAAAATTTTTTTAGAAAAAATGTCTCTACTTTTTATATTATACAAAACGGAAATTGCATTGCGGCAGCTAGAAATGCATTCAAAAAATGCATTTTTTTGCGACGGCCTTTGGAAGAATTAAGAACTATGTAGATAAGAGTGAGAATTGGCCCAAATCGGGTTCTCGGGGGTTTTCGAGGTCGTTGATCACGATTATGATGTTCAAATTGACCCACAGCCGACCTGGAGCTCAGGAACGCCGATGAACGTCATCTCCGTGGGACTCTCCCAAAATTCATGCGGGGAAGGAGATAAACTCGGCGCCCGGGGGTTTTTTGGACCGCTGAATTCAAATATAACTTCGGCAAACACCCCCCAGTCATCTGGTGTGCCTGAACCTGGACGTGGACGTCATCCCCGAGAAATTTCCTGACAAGATCGGCAAAAACAACCCAAAAATAATTGTAGGGGCTTTTTGTGGTCGCTTAATCCAATCCTTTTACGTCGAAAACGATCCTCTGAACACCTGGTGCACCGGAACCTGGACGTGGAACTCATCTCCGTGAGTTTTCCTAACACAATCGAAAACGACGAACCGAAAATCGTTATGGGGAATTTTTTGGAGTGTTGAATTCAAATGTGGCATCGGCTAACATCTTTCTAACACCTGGTGCGCCCGAACCTGGGCGTGGACGTCACCCCCGAGAATTTTCCTGACAAGATCGCCATAAACAACCCGAAAATCATTGTAGTGCACCGAAACCTGGGCCTGAATGTCGTCTCCGAGGGTTTTATCACACAATCAAAGAAGACGAACCCAAAATCTTAATGTGGGGTTTTTTAGGGCGCTAAATCCGAATTTCACGTCGAAAACGACCCTCCTAAAGGTGCGATTTCGGTGGTGCTGCTCGAGCTGCGCGACTAGAGACGCTGGCCGCGGCAGTTGTAGCCGCGATGAAAAGATGTTTTCGGTGACGCAGTTCTAGGCAGCCGTTGACTGCGTACTATAGCATTTTTGTCATTTTAAATTTTTGCGGGGTTTATTAAAAAATTTGGATTACGACGATTTGATAACATTAATTTTATTAGAAGAAGAGGAAGATGAAGAAGAATTTTACCAAATGTTATCTAGACAATCCTTTAGCGACCTTTTTCTAACAATTTTCTTTAATAACAACATTTTTGTAATTTTTGTCTTCATAATCATAAATTACGGGATATTTTTGTATTTGATTAAAATTTCCTCTTCATTTGACGTAAATGGCGCCATTTTTTGCCCTGGTCACTACTATTTCAGCCGCTCGACTGCTCCGCGAGCAGTCGAACAGCAGCCGCTGCAGCGCGGGCTGCAGCGCCTTAGTCGCGCTGCGCAAGCCAAATTGGTTCCATTTGAAACTGTACATACCAGTGCAGCGGCTGGAGACGCAGCTGCTAGCCGCCGCAGCCAGCAGCGTCTCCGAAATTGCACCTTAACACCTGATGCACCAGAACTTTTATCTTGAAATCGATGTCATTCCCATGAATGTCAACCAAACCTGATGTTTTAGAGATGGACGTCAATACTATAATAGTTGTGTATACTTACACAAAACCGTTTCGAGCGTTGGGAGAAAAGTGAAAGACCGCTCGGCAAAGTTCGGAGATTATTCTCGTAATTCTCCTCGCTCTATTTAAACCCGGCATTTAGAATTTTACAGGACTGGAACAACTTTTTTGAGGGTCTCAGGCGAGAGTTACACATCAATGAATGTTTTGAAAATATCAGACGATTTTCAGTTAGTCTTTTGCGATCGTGCCTGGAAAGCCCTCGAAGACGACGTTCAGCCCGAGGTTCCGGTGCACTAGGTTTTGGAAGGGTCGTTTTTGACGTGAAATATGGATTCAGTGCTCCAAAAAACTGCTCATAACGATTTTGGGTTCGTTTTCTTCAAATGTGCGAGGAAAACCAACAGAGACGACGTTCAGGGCCAGATTCCGGTGCACTAGGTGTTCGGAGGATCGTTTTATAATGATTTTCGGGTTATTTTTGGCGATCTTGTCAGGAAATTTCTCGGAGTTAACATACACATCCAGGTCTAAAAGCACCAGGTGTCCGGGGGGTGATCGCCGATGCCACATTTGAATTCAGCGCCCCAAAAAACACCCCATAACGATTTTCGGTTCGTCTTTTTCGATTGTGTAAGGAAAACTCACGGGGATGAGGTCCGCATCTCTGTTCTGGTGCACCAGGTGTTTAGCGGGTCATTTTTGACGTGAAATTTGGATTCAGCGCCCCAAAAAACGCCCCTACAATGATTTTTGGGTCGTTTTTGGCGATCTTGTCAGGAAAATTCTCGGCACACCAGGTGTCCGCCGATGCCATATTTGAATTCAGCGACCCAAAACACCCCCGGGCTTTGAGTTTCTCTCCTTCCCAGATGACGTTAATCGGCGTTCCTGAGCTCCAGGTCGGCTGTGGGTCAATTTGAACATCATAATCGTGATCAGCGACCTCGAAAACCCCCGGGAATCCGATTTGGGCCAGTTCTGACTCTTATTTACAAATTTCTTTAATCTTGCAAAAGCCGTCTCAAAAAATGCATTTTTTTGAATGCATTTTTGGCTGCAGCAATGCAATTTCCGGTTTGTATAAGATAAAAAGTAGGGACATTTTTCCAAAAGATTTTTGGAACCGAATGTAAAAAACCGCATTCCGATCCGTCTTAGTCTAAAAAATTCCGAACTTTTTTGCTTCAATGCCTCAACTAGATTGACTTTTCGAATGTTTTAAATTAATGGTCTTCATTTGCAGCTTCCTATCCCTTATAGTATATTTTTCTGCTCAATATTGCCCAAAATTATGACATAAAGCTGCATCTGGCCAAAACATTGTATTATAATTGACATATTTGTATTTAAATTTTTTCAGATAAGGATTCTTCGCGAACACGACCAATGTAAGGTTGTGAGATAAATCAGCTTCAGAAATGGCACATCTCACTTAAATTTTGTCTTGAAACCTGAGTTTACTTTTAAACTTGACATTGACTAGTGTGTTTTATGTCAGTCAAACAATCAAAGTATCGACAAAATTTATTATTTTTAATGCACGACAACACCTGGGTATTCTTTCCAATTGTGCAAAAGTATATTTTGCTACCTTCCTTCTTTTTCGGAACACCATATAATTGTTATTATTTGAAATAACAAATCTTTGTTGTGAAACTCTAACTTTTTCTTTAGTAGCTTCAATCAGTCTTTGTTCCCTCGCTTGATTCAAAATTTTTGATTGCCTACATTCGTTTATAGTCTTATAAATATTTTGCTCTCGATAAATAGCCAGCATATTTCTGGACTGGAGCAGAATAACTAAAATTGTCAATTGTGACATTTTATTTACTAAGAAAACTTGAATGGAATGATACTGTAGTGATTGGAAAAAATAAATTTATACCGACCCTGTATAAAAATTGTATGCGGTGCGAAGAGGTACAAGTATTTCTATTATTGAAGGCGATAATTAGATAGGAGTGCCGACTGTACAAGGTGTTCAAATATTACATGACCATCTGTTTAATTCATTTCTTCTAGTGTAGGCGTCCAGGTGAACCGCGATACGTATGTAAATTGCCTAAGGTGTTGTTTTATTTTAGAATTTAAAATTAGAATTTTATTGTCAGTGAAGATTATAAGGGTTGCTAATTGAACGTGATCTTTTATGAGCAAATTATACTAATTAACAAATATAGGTATCGAGCCTAATAAATAAATATATAAATAAATTGTTTATTGCCCAACAGATACTACATCCAAAAATAGGTCAAAATATAACATTAATAGATTTTTAAGAAGATGGTATGAAACCATAATAAAAAAACAACTAAATACACATATAAAGCTAAAAATATAAATTAAAATTATACATTGAAATTGACTTTGCGCAAAACATATGTCTGTTTTTCAATAAATACATCACTAATAAAACAAAATAATAATATTTTAACACATAATATACAGGGTGTACTAAAAAGATGTACAGTAAATTTACCCACAGTTTTTGTGGTCAAAAATAAGTCGATTAAAGCTAACCTTTAAAGAATAAGCCAAACTTCAGATGTTTAGTTTGGACAAAAATAAGTTCATTTAAGCCAATTTACCTTAGTAGGATTTTGCTTGCTTAAGAAGTTACAGGGTGGAGAAAATATTTTTTTTTCAATATTTTTACAATTCAAATATTTTTTAAATAAATGTACCAAATTTTGCGAAAGTAAGTTTTTTGGGTGATACAAACGAATACCAGCTTTTTTGTGGCTTTACATGTATAGGGCGTTCTAAACTGGCGTGCCATTCTAGTATTTACTTTAGATTTTTTTTTTAAATGGACACTTTTGAAAAATTATTAATTATTTTGAAAAAGCGTTCAATTTTCTTTAAAAAAGGTATATCTGTTGAATGTCGCTAAAATGCATCATTTGAAGGAAAACTTAATCTAAAGTTAGTACTGAAAATGTATGGATTACTTCATAATTTCTCAATTTGATAAGGTTAAATCTAGTAGGCAGTTGTCAAATGTAGTAGCACTGTTAGGATTAGTCTTACATACAGGCATCAGAGTTTTGAGTAATGAAATTCGTTATTTTTATACAATGTGCGACATAACTTTTTCTCAAACAGTGACCGACACTGAGAGAAACGTTTGTTTAATGTCAAGAAACCTTATTATTATTTAACATATGGTAGGTTTGGATATGGCCGAACTTACGTAAGTTTACTATAACCACGTCCTAAGTTAAAAGCTCATCAGTTAAAAATAAACACCGATACATTAATATTAAACTTATTTACTGGTTTAAAATTAAAATAGATTTATTAACATAAATCAAATATGTTTAATGTTAACAAATATATGTTTTAACGTTATATTTTAATTGTTCAATACAACATTTGTATCATAGTTATCAAATGTGAACTTTTACTATTAAACGTTATTTGTAAATGTTAAAATGTGATTGTTAACAGTTAATAATCCTATGTTTTGTATTATATTTCATTATTTAATAAAGCAGTATTCTATATTTCCAAGACATCTTTGTATCTTAGTTATCAAATCTTACATTTTACTATTAAAAATATTAATTGTAAATGTTAAAATTTGTTTGTTAACAATTAAGAACAGTATAGTTTAAGAAATTTTGTGTATGTTTAATATTATACCTTAATTGTTTTATAAAATACTATTCGATTTCCAAGACATCTTTTTATTTTAGTTATCAAATGTTTTATGTTATTATTAAACATATTATTTGTAAATGTTAAAATTTGTTTTTATCTGCTAATTGATGATTTTGAATCTAGTAATTTATATTTGTTAGTATTTAGCCTAAATATATTATGGATATGAAATCAAAGGTATACATACAGAAAATATATTTTATTAAATTGAAAAGTTAACAATGCATGCTTATAAATTTCAACAAACATGAACAAATTAAAAAAACTAATATTAAATGTAGCGGCCGATAGGTGGTAAAATAGTATCTCCGGCTGAAATTTTATAAGGTGAGTGGCAGGACCATCAGGAAGTGTTATCTACAAGGATTTCGTTTATAACTCCTGCAAACAGGACGTCAAACAACTCAAAATTAAGCAATTTATGTTTCGTGACGCATGATCGAATCTCGGTCAAACCCAATACATTTTTTCTTGGAAAAACTATAAAAATTAAAAAAAATACTTTTTAGAAAACTGTCATGAAAAATAACATCTTTAAAATGTTACTTTTTTGGCCGTATTTATTTTACGGCTGCTTTTTATAATACTTATCGTTTTATTATACTTATCGTTAGTAATGTTATACAAATTTAATTAGTTAAAGATGGAATTTTATTTGAATGATAAAAATTTAAAACAATTCTTGCATTTAAGCCTCTTTTTAAAAACAAGAATGTGAAAAAAATATTGGCTCAACTTGATGAGATAGTCGCATAAAAAATGTTGTGTACACCTCGACCGTATAATATTTTTTGATCTAATCCGAAGTTGCTTGTTCTCGGCAGCAAACTTCTGATTCGGCCAGAAAATATCAACTTTATGGCCTTGGTACACAAATAACTATTCTATTGTTTGTTTAAAGATAATTTTCTTATCGTAGTAGAATTTTATATAAATAAAAAGTTTATTCGGTCGTGTTTATTGTTTTTATAAAGTTTAAGTACCTACGGGCACTACGTATGTTTCGGAATAACTGTTTCATCTTCTGGTGCCAGTTATTAAATATTGACTGGCACCAGAAGATGGAACAGTGTTTCCGAAACATGTAGTGACTGTAGGTACTTAAATTTTCTAAAACAATAAGGTTTCGGAAAAGACGCTGTACTTAGTTGAGTAAAAACATGGCAAATATCCCATGAATAGAGGGTTTTTCATTATTTGACTTTAATTAATTAAAATATTCACGAAAATAATACGTACTTATTATTAGAATTTAATTAATAAATATGATTACTTACTAGGATAAAAATCACTATTAATAAACTTAGCTGCTAATGTCGGCGTCACTCACAAGAAGAACGATTCTGCACTGCAAACTGTAACCAGACAAGAACGTGCTTAACAAAATGACAATTAGAAACCACGTGGTGTTCCATGTTGCCAATTTGTGAAACTCAAATTATCTACCCACTGGGATAAATAGAAAAAATATTGCAAAATGGTACCTAATAGGTAATTTGAATTGTATACATTTTCTATGATAGCATAATAACAAAACGTGAATGGCAACGTTGAGATCGGCGCATTAAGAGGACGTTGAGTCTGGGTATTATTAAAAATATATTCGCTAATAGTTAACTTATCATAGCTGTATATTAAAATTTATTTATTTCGTAGAGCGCGAAAGCGCAATTGTTATATTTAAAGTGTTGTATTTTAA
The DNA here is from genome assembly GCA_927349885.1 of Psylliodes chrysocephalus. Taxonomy (NCBI): domain Eukaryota; kingdom Metazoa; phylum Arthropoda; class Insecta; order Coleoptera; family Chrysomelidae; genus Psylliodes; species Psylliodes chrysocephalus. The sequence continues at coordinate 30,247,123 of OV651818.1, read as the reverse complement.
TAATAAGAAATTTGTAATGTTTAGATAAACATAATAGTTATTTTTAAATATACGTATATTTCCGAGTGAAATATTTGTTAATATCTACTATGCCTCACTGTAACAAATGTTTTGTTAAAGAAAAACTCGTATTTGTGAGATATTTATTAATAATTATAATATTATGGTATTAATAAATTTCCTCAGTTAATATTTAAAGAATTTCTTCCTAACTTACAATATTTTAAATATAAACTACTTTTTTCTCTCAGTGGATATAAGTTTACGCCCAACAAGGTTTTAATGCACGCGCTTCAGCAAGAAGTTACACAGATTTGTATCCTAATCGTAGACAGCCCAACCGAAAATTGTTTTCATGTCTATTCAGCACAGTAAGAGAAACTGGAAGTTTTCACTCAAAAAGAGTCAATGGACAACGTATGGTTCGAGATTTACAGCAGGAGGAAGAGGTATTAAATCTTGTTGAAAATGACCCAGCAACAAGTATCCGTCGTATATCTGCCAATGTTGGTTTATGTCAGGGTACTGTGTCTAACATTTTACATAAACAACAATTATACCCGTAACCATTTACCTCCAGTCCAAAATCTACTGCCAGATGATGTTTTAGCGAGAACAAATTTTAGTCAGTTTGTATTAAATAAAAATAGACAAGGTCCATTTTTTTTAATTAAATTCTACTCATTGATGAGGCAACATTTTCGAGAAAAGGAATTTTCAACTACAAAAATGGTCACACATAGGCTGTAGAAAATCCAAACAGCACGATAGTGCGGCACTTTCAGCATGAATTTAAATTAAACGATTTTTTGTTTGGTATAGTCGAAGATAACCTTATAGGACCTTTTAAACTTCTGGAAATTACTGGAAATGATTTCTTACATTTTCTCGAGTACAACTTATTTGATCTGTTAGATGATGTTCCTTTAAATATTAGAATTGGTATGTGGTATTTACAAGATGGCGCCTCTGGCCATTATTCCCAAGCAGTACGAAATCATTTATATAACGTATTCTCCCATTGATGGATTGGACGAGGAAGTGAACACCCATGGCCTGCACGTAGTCCAGATTTGAACCCTCTGGATTTTTATTTCTGAGGTTATATTAAGACTCTAATTTATTCTGGCCCTACTGTTAATACCAGAAATGAATTGTGGCAAAAAAGTAATAGACAATTAATTCTTCGCAGTTAGAAGAAATTTCTCGAAAAGATGTAGACAATGAATTGAAGTAAATGGCGGACATTTTGAACAAATAATTTGAAATAAATTTTTCGCTTTTGCTATTGTTCTTGGTTTGAAATTGTTTTTCAATTTGTTATTTTTAAATATTCTTTATCATTTATGTTGTCATATTTAATAAAGTTCTGAATTAATTTGTTATAATTTATATATTATCTTTACATTTAACATTATCAAATTGAAAAATTTTGGTAAAGTGTTCCTTTAAATGATGCATTTTAACGACATGCAACAAGTATACTTTTTTTAAAGCAAATTGAACGCTTTTGAAAATAAATCATTTTTCAAAAATGTTCATTCTTAAAAAACATCTAAAGTAAATACTAAATTGGCACGTCAGTTTAGGACGCCCTGTACATGTAATGCAACAAAAAAGCTGGTATTCGTTTGTATCACCAAAAAAACTCACTTTCACAAAATTTGGGTATATTTACTTCAAAATATTTGAATTTTCGTATAAATATTGAAAAAAAAAAATATTTTCTCCACCCTGTAACTTCTTAAGCAAGCAAAATTCTACAAAGGTAAATTGGCTTAAATGAACTTATTTTTGACCAATCTAACCACATCTGAAGTTTGGCCCATTCTTTAATGAATAAAATCAATAATAAAAAATGAATAGTAAAAAGTTATTTTTTGCTTTTGCTCTAAAACGGCTTAACATATTTTTTACAAAAAATATACATTAATTGTATGTATGCAAAGGCCAATATAATTAAGTTAGTGCCGTTATAAATTGTTTTAATTCTATAATTTTTTAGAAAGCTTCCGCATTCCTTTGACATCTCCCTACTTTTTTAGACAATAGAATTCAGTTAAAAAGAAGACGCCACTGAAATCCTACATGTTTTGATTTTTTTTTTATCTCAGTATTTATTTCTCAGTATTTGTCTCTCACTGAAGAAAGGTCATAGTGAGAAATACAATGAAATTTCTATTGGTTTACTGAATATTTGTTCACGATTTTTTTTACTATTTTACAACTTCATAGATGTTTGATTTTAATAGTGAATGAAATTATAAAATAGTAAAAGAAATCGTGAACAAATATTCAATTGTTTAAGATCAATAGAAAAATTTCGTTATGAATAATTTTCCTTCCTTCAGGGGATTCAGTAACTAAGGATTTCACAAATACTAAGTGACAAATAAAATTTATACCCGAGGTGGCATCCCGTTTTAACTAAATTTCATTGTCTAAAAAATTAGGGGTGTCAAAGGGATGCAGAACCCTTATAAAAACCTATAGAATTAAAATGCTACTGACTCCATTTTATTGTTCACTGTATACTAACATTTCATTTACATTTTCATAAAAATATGTTAAGCCATTTTAGAATAAGAGCAAAAATTTACTTCTAAAATTTATATTTTAACACCCTGTAAGTTTATTACTATCCATTTTTTATGTAAGCAAGTTAGCTTCAATAAGCCTATTTTAGATCCCCGATCTTTTTTTACACTCAGTATATTAGTATTTCTTCTATTCTACAATGGAACAATCAATTCTATTATGAATTATTTTATAACTTTTTACATTTTTCTGCCGAGAAACAAATTTTTGCGCTTACACAAATCGTATAAATGATTAAATTGTTCTTGGAGGAGTAAATAATAATCCTACATATCAGCAATTTCAAAAAATACTTTAAAATCATCTGAAAATAACAATTTGGAACAAGCAATATAGGCAGTAACACCATTGGTAAAATATAAGAAGAGTCTAGAGGACCCATATTGGACCCTTAAGGAACTTCCGAGGAAGCATAAAATGTCTTTAAAGAAAATGCATTATAAGATGCAAATTTTTGTCGTCCAAATAAATATTTTTTTCATTAATAATGAAAATCCAAACTGACCTAACTTGTTAACGATGACTTTTGGATCAATTGTATCAAAAGCCTTTTCGAATTCTGTTAATATTACATCTACTTGATTGACTCCAATTACCTAATCTCATGTAGAAACTAAGAAAATGACGATAAAAACCATACTTATATACCGATATCACATTTCTTTAAAGGATTAATAATAGACATTTCGTAACTAGAGGGGACAGGGGTGAGCACGCCCTCCCCCCCTGAATGTCTGGTGTCCTCCCTCCCAAAAAAAGCGATCTAATAGATTTCGGCGCCCCCTCGCAGGCTTCCCCAATGATAATAAAGTAAAATAGTATTTAAACAATAAAGAAATATTGCCTAGCCTTGTTAGAGAGTTATTGTAAGTTCACTTAAGGTCAGTCACTATTAGGGCCGATCTTATTTTGACATCTGAGTATGCGCAGATCGTTCACGTTCTAGAACTGACTTTATGAAAAATTGTGGCTGTTCCTAATTGTGGATGTTTAAGGACAGCAGATAGTGGCGACTTTATGGCAATCGGATGCGCTCGCCGACGTGCGTATCAGTTCGAAGTTTTATAATATTAAATATTTAATATCATCGTCATCTAAATCTTCTAAAATGGTAATTTATAATACCTTTTCCATATTATGTACTATTATAGACAACAAAAAGATAAACTTCTTAAAATGAGGTTAGAAATATGTATATAAGGATAAGCACTCTAATGTCAAAACTTCAGGTTTGTAATAAGCCTTATTTTATCATGGAATTTATTTGCCTCAAATTACATTGTCACTATTGGTGACTGACGTTATAGATATTTGCAATATCTCTCTATTTTTCGACTTAAGTCAGGCTTTTAAATCGATTAACCACTGCTTGTTGGAAAAATTGGAACGAATTGGTGTCAGAAGTACTTCAAATTGATGATTAAAAAGATATCCATGATCGTCAACAAGTAGTGGTTGTCGAAAATCACATATGCAGTATGAAAAATATATCTGCTGGTATACTGCAGTGCTCCTTATTAGTTTTCAGAACCAGGGCACCGAGCGTCTTCGACGCTTCAAATTTTCTCGGGAACCACAAAAGTAGGTATTGTACCATGATTTTGATGTCATTTTGCTTCTCTAATGGTCGGTTTCCGGATCATTTCGTTTTTGAAAGAATAACTATCGGTCCGATAAAGTTATGTGCCCAATAAATAATAAAGCTTTTCTGAGAACTTATCTATAGTTAACTATCGCTTGATAGTAATCCATCATATAACTAGGTTTGACATACTCTCACTAGATGGACTTTGACAATTTAACGTCGTATTGGTTTATTGGTTATTTTGTAATATAATCGTTTACAAATATGAAGGTTTAAGGTAAATAATACTAATAAAAATATTAATTTTTCTCATAAATTATAGGTATTTTGTAACAAAATCCATAACCTGACCATAAGATAAGTAAAAGATATAGAACAAAAATACAAGTTTGACTCAAATTTCACTTTCTGGTACTAGTAGTTCTCTTGCAATCTCTTTTCTTATTATGTGAAATAAAAATAAGTGTGCAGAAACAAATTATTTATTTACAAAAAGTAAGTACACAAAAACATTACTTTTTATTTGGTAAATTTAAACATTTTTTGTCAAATTTACTTTGAAAATACTCAAACCAATTTTCCTGTTCATTTATCTTATTCTTGTGTCCTGCTGATGCATAGCATTACTTCAAAAGGACCGTTGTATTGGGACAGGAAACTACTATTATCTGCTAGAATTTTTAAATACCGATTTATTTTCTTTGCTTAATGAAGCCCGTGCACCTGGTGTAATTCAGTTTCCTTTTCTTGCGTCTATGTTTAAGAGGAACCTCCCAACTACTTTCCACAAAATGGATAGGGCAATTTCAATTAAGTTTGTCCTTTCTTCGATAAGAATTTACCCATATTTTGTGGCATTCGGAAATATCTCCACTGCGCACCTCGGCATTTTAAACATTAATTTAGTTCTTCCCTGTTATATATAGGAAAATATAGTCACTACTAACACAAAAACATATAAATTATTACATTATTTTACACTACTCAATTGAAAATTGTCAAAATAACTTGAAAGTTCGTCCCGCATTACGTCATGCGCGATTTGCGTCCAAACCGCATACCTTTAGTATGTGTATCCTGGTCGAATTGCAATTGTTTATATCGGAAAATGGAAGGCTAATTTTCTAAAAGTTCTAAAAACTTTACAGATGTTGATTAATATTATAATATGTTATTCGAATGGTTATTGACCACAAATGTCAGTGAAAATAAAAAATACAGTTGGTACAAGTGTACGAGAGAAAAATCTTTCTATGATATGTTAATTACTTTAACCATATATTTTTAGTACATCTGAAACCGTCCCTAAATATGTTGTTACTATACTATTCTTCAAAAGCATCATTTCTAAAGAGAAAATGGTGAACGTCTATAATGTCTAATATTTCTTTATATAAAGAATCCGAGGAGCTTAAATAATATATTTTAAGTTTATATATTCTTTTCCTAATATTTAAGAAACAATTATACATTATATTTATAAGAAATGTCAAATTATGATCTGCTAATTGGCATGTGTCAGTTACTTATCGAATACATATCTCATCAAAATGGCAAGATATCTATTCGATAACTTATAGAACGGATAACTCTTGTTGTACGATTCAGAAACCAAATTTCTCCAGTTATCCCTTTGTTAAGCCTATCAAACACATATCTACTGTTTCAGAAACCAAATTTCTCAAGTTATCCCTTTGTTAAGCCTATCAAACACATATCTGCTGTTTCAGAAGTCGGCCATTAGTGTCCCTAGCCTATATGAGTCCGATAAGGTCTTGGCTTTCTCTATCCCGAGATCACGGCACGGAGAGATAGACATTGGCACTTAAATATAGTAGGTTTATGTTTATGAGTGATTTACGTAATTCATGTCCATCTAATAACAGTATATTTTATACAGATGATGCTAATTTTTTCATTAGACTAAAGAAGAAAAAGAAACATACTAACGGCATTGAACAAAAGTAATTAGACAGTCAATAGTTTTACAAAAAATGCTTATAAAACTAAATAAATTTATTGAGCAGGTTTATCATCATAAGCTTTTAAGGTAACCATTGATCGTAAAATGAAAAAAAAATCAATTATGTCTCAAAAAAGTTCAGTTTTTTTTTTCTATTCAGACAAATTAGAAATACGGTCTCTTGACATTCTTAAAATAACGTGTTTTAGTCTGATAAATTGAAGATTATCTTCATTTATGCAAAATGCTTTAATAAAGCAGAAACAAAATAACCAGACGCTCACAGTAAATATTTTTTTATTCAAAATAAAATCTTCCTTGTTTATATATAACAAATACACTTTTACACACTAAAAACATTTCCATTAGATGCATTTGTGACACATACTTTGATTACTATACGGGGCAAGAGAGAGGTCCGACACGCCCAACATAGGGCGCGGCCATTTTGAACCCTATGACACAGTTTATAGCTAAAGAATCAGATCGCTCACTCTGCGTCGGCACTTTTAATCTCAATGTTCCAGTTTATACACTGCGCAACTCAGATAATACAATATATGACAACCGCCTATAATAAAACAGCTGTCTTCTGCGTATCCTGAATTTGTATTCCTGGAGTGGATGTTATTTTGGAAATTTCAACTGGTCCGATTGAGCTAACTGATTCTTTAGCAATAAACTGTGACTCCAAAAATAATATTCACTGACACTGACAGCAGCAAGCAAAATATCAGGTGCGTTTTAATCATCCGCTTCTGCTTCCGGAATTGTCGGTTCAATCCACATACCTTGATAATCAAAGTATGTGGTTCAATCGTTTTAACCTGTCAGATTAAAACAAGAAAACCGACAATTCCTAAGCAAAAGCGGATGATTAAAACGCACCTATTAAAAATATTGCGCCAAGATGTAGGCAACACGTAATAAGGGTTCAAAATGGCGGAGTTTTCTATCTCCTTTTAAAAGGCACTCAGAAAGCTGCGCAGTACGACCATTCTCCGTATAGTAAAAGAAAATCAAAGTATGTGATTGGTGACGTAAAAAACTATGGAACAAGGAACTGTCAAAATGTATACCAGCCTTACTCAAGATTAAGTGTTATGGAAAATTTACCTAGTTATATGAGTACCTATTTTATTAAACCGGGTGTTCAAATTAAAGTGTTACAGTTATATACCGCCGAAAATATGCATTTTAGAAAAAAAAGTTTCAGACAAAAGTTTTATAGTTTTTTGGGGGAAACATTTTGGCTAAATTACTTTTTTTATAGCTGACCATAATATGGCCATATCGAGGTGGACTTTGTTTTTCTAAATGGGAATCCCATTTTTTTACATATTCTTAACGTACATAAAAAATAGGAAACTTTTGATGGAAATATTTTTTTATTGGACTACTTGAAAATTTTGCTGGGCGAAAAAAAGTTGGCCATATTATGGTTAGCTATAAAAAACGATTTTAGCTAAAAAAAATTCCCCACAAAACTATAAAACTTTCGTCTGTATCGTTTTTTTTTTATAAAAGGCGGTATTTAGCTGTAACACTTTAATTTGAACACCAGGTATAATAAGGCTTTGAGTATTGTGGTCCCTACTATTAACCTAAAAAGTATAAAAATAGTTAAATTTTTTAGAAAATGCCTTCTGCAGCATTGATGAATTTATCAATTAAAATCTATTATTTACATAAGATATTTATTTAACGTTCACTATTCTGTTTTTTTTTTTTTCAAATTTTAGTGTATTTTTATTTATTTTGTATTTTACTAATTCAATAAAATTGTTGCATATACTTCTCTGTAAATATTTTGGAATCGGTGAATACATTTTATTTATTTATTTAGGTAAGTATTTTGTAGGTACTAGTACCAAAAGTTTAACTGAGATTCCCACAATCATCTTCGCATATTCGGAATTTATTTAAATAATTCATTCGATTTATCCAAATCGCCCTTTTATAGGGATGCATGCATTAGAACGTAAATCTGTATGAGAACGCAAACCTTCATCTGCTGAGAGATGCAAAAGGGTTGACCAATATAAACATATTTAAATATTTAGGTAACAAATCTGCAACCGACGGTATGTAAATTGAAAGAATCCCATGAGAAAATCATTAGAAGTATTTGTAAAGTGCTTCAATCAATTTACCTAGGTACGCATCTACCTACACATCTGCGTCACACAGTATATCGCGACGGATCTTAAAAACCATAGTCGGGTTTTTAGAATGGGAAGAAAGGGATTGGATATATACCGGGTAGAAACTGTTTCACATGAAAAAATATCAGGGACCGATCTTAAGATATTTGAACTAAACCATTTTTTTTTATTATTGTTACCGTTATTGACTGACATACAATTTTATTTAATAAGTCTAAATTCTTTCTAGGAAAGTATGACAGGTTTTCGTGACGATTTATTACCCTAACATTCTTCCTTTCTAGACTTCTGTTGATGTAGAGGTAGTTGTCCAGTAAATGCACCGTTTCTTCATTAATTTAAGAGTGGAGTAAACCGTCTTTATCTACTTCTATTAATTTATATATTAATTATTCAACGCAGCTAAGCAGTAGCAATACAAGATATACCACTTTATTATTGATTTTCATATATTTTTCGTACTCATAACCATAGTCCATAATGCTTAGAGAAAACTAGGATTGTTCTTTTTATTAAATAGGAGGTAGTCTTCAATAACCTACAAAATATATAAAAAATCCATATAAAACTTATAGATTTACTATCTAAATTAATAACTGGCTTTTTAAATATAATATAGGTTTACTTACTTTGTATGGCCCAAAAGATTAGTTGTGAATCTTCACGTATAGTATGCATACCACACAGAAGACCGGGGCTTGATTTTATTGTAAATAATATATTATTCTCTAATATTAATTGTAGCATAACTTCATCCCATTGTAAATATCTTATAAACAACAAACTCCATCTATTTGCTGTAGATAATAAAATACTGTAGAGAGACAACCTCCTTGTTTAATTAAAAATATAAATTTAAGTGCCCGAACCACTTCACAGAAAACCCTGGAATCGGGAGATAATTTAACCAACAAGGTTAAATCCCCCTTTAAAGTAACAAGCTTTTACAAAGATTTAAACATTTTTATCTCAATTATATAATTCTTTCTCGATACTTGTATCTTAGTATTTATTGTTATAGTCGTAGATAAAGTATAGTATTCAACTTGCGGTAATGGTCATAACTCACTTGATGAATTACAGCACTCGCCTGCGGCTCGTGCTGCAAACTTCATCTGACCTGCATTACCGCTCGTTAAATAATATACTATTATTTCTTCTTTGACTGACGGCATCTTCAGGTCTCTATGCAAATAAGTGTTTCGATATAAGTATGGCGTATCTTCGGACATTATTTTGAAAAACTTGGATAATGGTGATATTGCTCTAGCTGGTTTTAGGGGACTGTTTATAAAACAAATTTATTATACACTAATCTTAGATTTTCTTTCTAGGAGCCAATATAGTATTTAAAGTTTCCGTTTTTTTTTATGTGCTTTCCATTTAAGTCGTACATCTAGGTTCATCCCTAGGTATTTGACCAAATTGTGATGTGGATCATTGTTTATTCTTATATGTTTCTGTTCATTTTGTCGAAGAGTAAAATCAACATGCATTGATTTAATTCGATTTGTTTTTATTTTCCACATTTTTGTTTACCGGTTAACTCTTTTGCAGGTTTTCTGGAGTTTTTCAGAGGTATCTGTATTATTTCGACCAACTGCTAATATTACAGTGCCATCCGCAAATGTTGTTGTGTTAACACATGGTTGTTGAGGGATATCTGTGATGTATAATAAGTAAAGAACCTTTCCTAACATAATGGGACTATTTTTATTTCTTTTTTTTTCTGTATGCCTCCTCTTGCAACATTCTGAACACTCTTCTTGTTAAATATGATTGAAGAATGTTTACATATTGTTGTCTAGGGAAAATAACTGATAAGATTGAAACAGGTCTATATGAGATGACACTTCATTTGGAGGTTTTTCTTTTTATGGCATTAGAATTAAACAAAATGCAACTTATTTTTATAAATTGCCTTTAAAAAAGTTTTTTGTTCGACTATTTCCTCTGCTTAAATTGTTGCAGTCAACTTACCGATAAGACGTTTCGTTTCCGGGAGACCATCGCCAACTCTCTATTGATATACATAGACCTGTTTTTTTTAACGTACGATCCTATGAAGATAACTTTTTCAACGATATCATAAACATCTACTAACCGATTTTTTAAACAACTATATTATTTAAATCGACTTTTCAAACATTTTTGTATTTGATTATTTTTTAAAAGTCGGAATTTAAATTATGTAACTAGTTTTATTTTAAAAAGATACACTAAATTTTTGTTTTAATACAAAATTGCATTTAGTTAAGTAATTAAATCAGATAGCAAATGCAATTTCTGACACATGTAATCAAACAAAATAACGTACTACTAGTCCTAGAGAGTTGGTCAGGTTTTTGTATAACACCCATTATATTTTGTCGTTTTTCAATTTGGGGGAGTTCAAGAATTACATAAAAAAACTTTCGATGATTTTAGCGGCGGGTCCTTTTTGCCCACAAATCTCTGTTTTCTACCTGTGTAAGTAAAGGGGTGCGTTAATCTTACTGGTATTTTGCCCACAGTAGCATTCAGGTACCTAAACCCGCAAATTACATCCGCCCACAAATAGGTACCTACCTGATTATTAATAATTCTAATAGGTACTTACTTTGGGTATTTACTGTTTATATTTCAGTCAGTTTTTATACGTTGATGATTGTAATTCGAGTGTTTATAAACAATAATTATTTCTATAACGTCAGCTACATTGATTAAAAGCACACGCGGGAAAGATGTACTCCTTTTGGAGAATTTTACGTTTGCCAAAGATAGAGAAATGAAAAGTGGAGAAGTTTCTTGGAGATGCTCCCAAAGAAAAATAAATGCTTGTAATGCCACTGTATTTACAATTGGTCCTGAACTTTTAGTATCCAGAGGCAACCTAATTCATAGCCATGAAGCAAATGAACCGAAATTAAACAGGAAAATTATTTCTAATTCGTGTAAGCGAAAAGCAGTTGATGATATTTCGGAAAAACCTTCTAAAATTATCCGTAAAGTACTTGCTACTAATTTACCAGAGTCACTAACTACAATTGATGTGTCCTACATAAGAAAAACTATATACAACAGTCGTCGCAAAATACTACCAGGTCCATTACCTACAAATATACAACAAGTGCATGATGCAGTTGACTTATATTCTAATACATTTAAAACCAGTAAAGGTGAACATTTTCTTTTAATAAATAGCAGTGAAAATAATATTATTGTATTTACATGTGAGACAAATATTCGTACTTTGTGTAAAATGAACGTCTTGTATATGGATGGAACATTTTCGTATTGTACAAAGTTTTTCCTACAATTATTTACCATTCATGGGCTGTGTAATGGACACTATGTGCCCCTGGTATATTGTTTATTACCAAACAAATCTACCGATATATACAAACATTTGTTTTCGTTATTGCATTATAAAATTTTGGAAACTTACAGTATTGCTTTAAATCCATCTAAAGTGTTCGTTGATTTTGAAATAGCAATTCATAAGGCGTTAATTTATATGTGGCCTAATACTGTAATCAATGGCTGCCGATTTCATCTACATCAAGCGTGGTATCGTAAAATTCAGTCTCTGGGATTAATGACTGAATATACAACTAACAGTGATACCGGAAAATGGCTTAAAACATCATTTGGGTTGACATATTTAAACGCCGATGAAGTTGGAGACTGTTTTGTGTTTGACTTAATGGCAAGTAAACCAGAAAATGCCGTTCTCGATAGGTATGCCGATTACCTATTAGAAACATATATTGAAGAAAATTCTACATTTCCTCCAAGTATATGGGCAGAAAAAACAGCTTCAATTACAAGAACTACAAATGCCTGTGAGTCGTTTCATTCAAGGTTTAATTCTTCATTCTACTGTACACATCCTTCTGTATATATTTTTATAGAAAAGCTTAAAGACTTTCAAATCGACACGTATGTCACAATACAAAGCTTAAGTATACCTAAGAAAATCAAAGACAAAAGTGTAAAACAAAAAATTCAGTGTTTAGAAAAATTTATACAGCGATTTGATCTGCAGCAAATCAGCAGATTAGAGTATATAAAATTTGTATCACATTTATCCCTCCCAGTTGAAAAATATGTAAATAAAATATAAATATATAAAAAATATAATATAACTTATGTATACTTACTTTTTTATAATAATAAAAATTAGTGTTTAATATAATTTTTAGTTTAATTAATAATGTGTTTTTACTTTTCGATAATATATAAAAAATAATAAATGAAAGATATATCTATTATGATTTATTCAGTTACAAATAAATTTGGGCAAAATACCAACAGGATTAAGATGACCTTTTACTTGCTGTGGGCAAATTACCTATAGGATTAGCAGCTTTAAATATTTTGTGGGCAAATTACCTCCGCCCGATTTTAGACTAGGAAAAATAGGAAAATAGCGAAAATAATGAAAAGACGTGAGAATTTTTTCAAAATGAAAATTTAAAAAACAAAATTATTTTTTAGTTTTTTCATCTTACGAAAGATTTATAATATCCCTCTGCTCCCGTTGGTCAGCAGAAATAAGAAAAACTTCGACCCCCTCGCTCCCTAAGCCTGCTTATGAAATACTTCTACTGTCACTACATTTTATATTTGAGCCGTTTATTTTGAAAGTCCATTTTCATCTTTTATCAAGTTGGCACTTGTGACATTTATAATTTATGCTGAACTGTCAAAAAAATAAATCAGTATTGAAATATACTTAGTACATCTGAAAATTTTATATCACGTACATTTTCAAAATAATATAAATACTGAAAATCCTAATTTTGAAAGTGACCTAAGTCCACTTTTTATTGACGATGTCAAAAAGTGCGGCCCAAAATGTTGAAAGCAGTGATGAAGGTAATTTAAATTACGTTTTGATATTAAATTGAAATTTAAAAAATAATATTTAATTTAAAGAAATTATTAAACCCATGTGAAAGGATAAAATAACAAGATTTCTTGATTCTGAAAGTGAAGAGGAATTAAACTCATACAACAGATTTAAAAAAAGAAGGAGAATTTTAGAAGTTCATTCTTCAACAGAGGAAGAGGAAGTAATTGAGAATGAGAATTTACAAAACAGCACCTTCAAAGAAGGATTCAGAGAACACAGAAGTGGTACTTATATTCAGAAAATTCGTAAAATTAAACGGAATTCAGGGAAAAGATACGATACACAATCGGGAAAAATTATTCCTGCCAAAGTTTTTCAAAATGAAGATTGCCAATGCCGAAAAGACTGCTTGAAAATTTTAAATAAAACAGAAAGAGAACGTATTTTCGAAATGTTTTGGAACTTAGGAGACTTTAATAAGCAAAATATATTGCTATACGAAGGGACCGGACGCAGTGTTGTAAAAAGAAGACGTCAGAGAAACGGAAAAGGTTCATGTAGAAATGAGAGTTTTACATATTGGTTAAATTATAAAACAGGCAAAGTTACTGTTTGTGAAAAATTCTTTTTAGATACTTTTCAAATAAGCGAAAGACGATTTAAACGTGTATTAAAATCTAAAAACGTTGGCAACGATGTACGTGGGCGTTTGCCTGGATCGTCGAGAAAAATATGTGATGAAGCAAATATGGTAATATTGGTAAAAACCAGTTTCCCGAAATTTGAATCCCATTATACTAGGGACCATAATCCCGACAGAAAATATCTTATAGAAAAATATTCAAAAAGGATTTTAATCTACATTTCCACCAACCACGCAAAGACACATGTCAAAGATGTGATCTATTAAACATTAAAGTCAAAGCATCAGAAAACCATGAAGAACAGAAAAAACTTATGGAAGAACATGATATTCATTTGAAGCTAGCAGAATCGGCTAGAAATGCGTTAAAACAAGATCAAGAGCGAGTATCAAGTAATCCATCTCATTATTTTGGCTTTTCATTCGATTTGCATAAAGCGTTACCATTCCCAAAGTTAACTACTTCAGTAGCTTATTATAAATGTAACATGTATATTTTAAATTTAGGCATACACAATTTCCACAACGATAATGTATACATGTACGTTTGGGATGAAACAAAAGCTTCTAGAGGTTCCCAAGAAGTGGCCTCATGCCTCTTGAGACACCTAAAAACCCTGAAAGGTGAAAAACACATCATTGCATATAGTGACATGTGTGGAGGACAAAACAGAAACATCAAAATATCTTTAATGTGGTTAAAAATTCTATCGATGGGAAATGATGTGGAAATCATAGACTACAAATTTTTACCTAATGACAGAGATTTTGGCGTTATAGAAATGTTAAAAAGAAATCAGTTATTGTATGTGCCACAAGATTATTATAATATAATTAAAAAATGTAGAAAAGGTAATACTTTCATACTAAATGAAATGAAACAAGAGGATTTTATATCAACAAGACTCTTGGAAGAAGCAGTTTACAAAATATCCAAAAATACCAACGGAGAAAAAATAAACTGGCTTCAAATATGCTGGATGCTATTTTTAAGAAATGAACCATATAAAATTTTATACAGAACAACCATGGATGAGAACGCAGAATTTAAAATTCTTGATTTATTGCCACGTCGGGGTAGACCTAAAAAATTTGGGAATATTGTATTGCCATCGTTATATAAAAGTATAAGAAGCATCACATCACTAAAATACCGACACATGATGGACTTATTGCGGTATATACCTCCGGAACACCATAACTACTTCAAATCACTCCCGCATACTGAGAATGTTAATGAATAACTTGTTACTAAATTTATTTCTATTTTTTAAGCTATATGTAACGGACTTAAGCTCTTTCACTTTTTGTAACAAAATAAGTTTTTATTTTGAAAGTGACCTAAGTCCTTTTAAGGTAAGCAAGGTCATATAATACACTTTTTAATAGGATGTATAAAATTAAATCCCTTAAATGCGATTTAACATTGCAAGTCAACCATATAGCTTACGTATATTTTTAATTTTGCAAAAACGCAAAACCTTAAGGTATTTCAAGTTAAAGATAAATGGACTTAAGTCACTTTCAAAATGAACGGCTCATTTATTTCCTTTTTATTTTTCAATACTTTTTCAGATTTTGTTAATATTATCACATCACTTTTGTATTTGCATTTGCTATTTTTTTCTTTAATTCATAATCATATTTTATCATTTTGCTTTGGATTTGAGACTACCCCTCAAACGAAAGACCTTTGTCATGCCACTGGTGTATGCAGATTAGTATCATTTGAATATCACGAATTACACACATTCATCAGCATCGAGTGACATACGTGAGGGTACTGAGAATTTTTTTAAGTGCCTAACCTACAGCTGTTGTGGTGGACCTATCTACCTTTTTGCACAACAACGTTCAATTCTATCTATGGCAGCAGCATTTCCAATGAAACGGTTATTTTTTAAATAATCCTATTTATTTACATATTATTTATTTTACCCTGTATAAATGACGATGTTAAACATTTTATAGGTAAGTTTGTGATTTGTAAGTTTTATTTCTTGGAGATTGCAGTCAATTAAGTTGGCCAGAATTTAGTAAATAAAACTCAGTTTTATTTTTGTTTAAAAAAAAAAATAAAATTTAAAATTAAAAAATATTTTGACTTATTATTCGTGAGAATAAAAATGGAAGTTATAACAATATACAACACTTGTGTAAAGTTGACGAA
This sequence comes from Psylliodes chrysocephalus, assembly GCA_927349885.1. Classification (NCBI taxonomy): domain Eukaryota; kingdom Metazoa; phylum Arthropoda; class Insecta; order Coleoptera; family Chrysomelidae; genus Psylliodes; species Psylliodes chrysocephalus. The sequence goes on along the minus strand of OV651818.1, from coordinate 30,231,162 downwards.
ACCGAAATATGAACGCCAAAATTCAATGATTCATTCATTAGAAATCTTCACTTTTGGTTTGACTGTAAGTCTTCTACCATTCTGATTTGTGCCAGTATTCCTGTAACCCCTTACGATTGCAAGAAGTAAATTTTGAACACTGAGCAGAATTTCTGTTGAGGCAGACTGAGTTTGAAGTCTAGAGAGTCCAATCTCTAATGGACTAAAATTCAATGATGTTATTCGTAGTATTCAAGTTTGATATCTCTTAACCCTTAACTGGTCCGGCACTCTGCCAGTAACGTAATTGGTCCGACGTAGTCTGTGATACTACTTTTTTTCGGAGGCAAAAAATATAAAATAGGCAAAATAAAATGTTTTATTTAACATAGATGTTAAAAACATTACTTAATAATAATAATATGTGAAAATAAACATATTTAAAACTAAATAAAAACAAAATTAAACCCAAAACTAAAACGCGCACAGAAATTTTAAAAAAGTACATAGTTTTAAACGAAAGGCAAAAAATACAAGAAAAAAAAAAGAAAAATTCATTCATATTTCATTATTAAATTGTCAAAGTGGTAAACAAAAATACCAAATTAAAAAAAGAACATTTGATTTTCAGCATGAGCCAAAGTTCACTACTCTTGAACTAATTTATGCCACAGCTTTTAGGAAACTGACGCCAGCCTGTCGCAAACATGGCTACCTGTTGAGTTACAATAGGGAAAGATTACATGTAAGGACCTGCCTGTGGGAGGTCCCAATAACCAATAAGAAATAATTGTTTATATCGCGTAGTCTGTCAGATGACGCCGGACCAGTTAAGGGTTAAAAATGATTCTCAAATAAATATTTTAAAATGCTGCAGCATTTAACTGAGGCCCAAAAGTCGAAGACTATCACAAAATTGAAAGAATTAAATGTCAACAAACGTTGCATATTTTTACGCTGGCGAGATTACAGTGACGTCTGGTGCATAAGTGCTGTAGAGCTTGAGAACAGTAAAAGATATGCAAGTACCTTACCTTAATTTCACAGAAATTATTTTAGACATTCTAAAATTTTAATTATTAAATAGTATCCATAGCGCGCGAACGTATCTAAGATACGGTATCTGAATGTCAGTTAATAGCTGATAATAAGTCCAGAGCGGACCAGTAAAAGGCTTAACGAAATCTCTCCAGGTCATATTCATCTCTCAACCCTTGTTCAGAGTAGGAGCAGCAAACGTGGGGATGCGCTAGCGTTGCTTCGAGCGACGTGTCGTTGGTAAAATAACTAGGTGTTAATAAACATACAAATCAAAAGTTCAGAGTGAGAGCTCTGAAATATCAATCCAATCGCTCGATGTAACGCTATCGCTCGCCGCTCCTACTCTGAACAATGCTTCAGCTGGGTCGCTTTGGGAGGGTCTGTGCACCGCTTGGACCGCTCGCGTTCATCGTCTCACCTCCTCGCGGCTCTCTAAAAAGTAACTCCAAGACACGTAGTGTTTGGGCTACATTTTTGACAGCTCGAGTTCCGTTTTGATATTGCGTATGAGTAATAGAGGTCATTAAAAGCGAGAAAGGTCTATTATTGTGGTCCAAAAGGAACCATAAATGCAAAACGAGAATGAGGAAGTCTACTCAAGGTCTTTTCTACTCTTCAAAGTTATCAAGACGTACTTCTTGGAAAGAGTGAAGAAGGGAAATGATAAAAAGTAGATCCCCAGATCAATAATAATGAATTTAAGCTCCTAATATATTGAGCAACTTTTATCTTCTTAGGACGCAAGATCATTATCACCGAAAATTTTATTATAACAATTGAAAACGTTAGTAAATTCTCGGAACAATTACATAAAACTAAAATTGAACCACTCAAGAAACAGACGATGAAAACTTTGATGATACCTCGGATATTCTACCATTTACACCTCTAGTCGTTAAGAAATAAGCCAAGCTTGAACTGACGTTTTTCCATTAACATTGTCATTTTAAGCTTAGCTTAACGACTAGTAGTGCAAATAGCCCCTATGTCATTTTAAGCTTAACTTATTTTTTAACGACTGGTGGTACAAATGGCCCTCAATGGCGTGTACCTGGAGCATGCGCTTTGGGTCAATCCACAAAATTAACTAAGTTAATTACAATATTTAAAATTTAAAAAATTAAAAAACCAGTATAAAACATAAAAGAGGCGTAATCAAGATCAAAATAAAGTAATTAGAGGGAAAGTTCGTGTACCAAAAAATTAAAAGAATATAAAGAGTATGTGTCAAAAAATATGAATTTAACTCAAGAGTAAAGTACCTTATTTTTTACAATACAGAAGAATATTATAAAGTAAAGTTATTTTGAATTATAAGTTATATTAAAATATTTAATTACAGTTATTTAGCGTAAAAATTAAGGGCTGGTGATTATTCACGTTTTACATTTTAAATTATTTGTAGTTATAAATCAAATAATCACCAAACCTGAATTTTAATGTTAAATGGCTATTATTGCATATTTAAGTATAACTTTTAATTCAAAATAACTTTATTTTATAACATTCTTCTGTAATGTAAAAAATAAAGGTACTTTATTCTTGACTAAAATTCATATTTTTGACAAACTTCGTATACGGCTTAAAAGATTAATATATGTTGGTTGAATTTCAAATTTTAAACCATGTAGAACTTTTTATTAGGAATAATAAAAAGTTTTCCATATGATTCCAACTAAAGTAGACACACTGTATGACAGTGCATGTGGCAAAACACGTTTGTTTTGATGAAAACCGTATTTGTTAACTCTGAAAGTTCGTTTGCTGGTGGGTTCTGACATAACTTCTCCCCCCCCTCGGTTGTCAAGATAACGACTAAACAATAACCCAAATCATGTGGTGAGGAAACAGGAAACGCCTAGTTGTCAAGTTATAGATTAATTATTTTAGCTGAAATCAGTTACGGACAAACTGTTGCAATAGGGATAGTTATTATGGGAACAAGTAAACAAAATCCTAAATCATGGTGAGGAAATGCGTAGTTGCCAAGTTATAGATGATTTAATGTAACTATAGTTTAGCTGAAATGGAGACAGTTGTTATGGTAACGACTTAACAAAAACCCAAATGCAGTGGTAAGAAAATGCATAGGCACAGTTGCCAACTTATAGATGATTTAATTGAACTATAGCTAAAATCAGTTACGGAACAACTGTTGCCATAGGGACACTTGTCATCATAAGAACTAAACAACAAAAACTCCAATCTCGAATTGAAAAAATGCATAGTTGCCAAATTAAAGATGATATAATCTAACTTTCGTTCAGCTGAAAGGCATTTTTCATGCAAGCCAGGTACTACCTTACATGAAAATTGCCATCTACCTATTACTTTCATTTTATATTAATATTATATTGTACTAAGTTATTAAACGGTTGTAATGTTCAAAATTTTTCAATGTTAATACTTTTTAGATAGAAACTTTTTGAAGCACACTGCATATTCCAAAATATTTTTTAATTATAGCTCCAATAGATATTCATCTTTCTGTATAAAAGTAATTTAAAAAAATCATGTTTTAGTCTGCACCGACGTTCATAGGATGCCCCACCCTGTATGTGTTACAAACAGCTTTGTATTCGTTATAATGTAAAAGGGGTAATAATATTTATGATTGTATTATTTTGTTTGTCCATTACCTTGATCTCGAACAATTGTACCCGGTCCTTTGGAAAGAAGACATAGGGCTGTGTAACCAACACGTAGAGGCCCTTTGGTAAGGGATACGCGTGGCGGATTAAATCCTCGACAGCATGATATGATAAACTCGGATACTATAATTGTCTTTATAGTACTAAGAAGTAATAATTACTATTATTTGCCTCTAATAAGCACTACAATAACAGAATCTAAGCACTGGCCTATCGTGCAAATAGTTATATTTAGGACAAGTACCTAATTGAGATGAGTCGCAAGGAAGAGAAATAATGTTGTCCTTAAAAATATCTTTCAATTGGTATATAACTTATTCTTATTGGGAGTGGGGCAATTTCCCATACATTTCGGCACCTTGTCCTTTGTGAAAATAATTAAAACAATAAATAATGATAATGGGTATTCAAAACGGATTTTAATTTGTTAACAGGTCCACATTATGATCTATATGTATGTAGTTAATATTTAAGAGTCGTATCTTTTTATACTTTAGACCTGATGCCGAAACCGGTTGTCTTTTAACAACAATAAACTATTTTTGTATATTGAACTGTTTTTGAGTTATTTATTGTACCAAGAATATAAATATTTTTGCCATGGGAGTAAAAATTCCTGATTTGACCCTACTGTAAATGCAGCTTCATAGTCAAAAAGAGATTTTAGGCCGGCAAACAATTCACTGAAAATGCTTGTCAACGCCAAGAAGATTGAAAAGTGTTGTGGCAGCCAGTGGCTATGCAGTAAACTATTCTTACTATAGCTGTTAAATTTTGAGAGAAGATCTTTGTCCCTACACCTTGTCTGAAAGGTCTTAGCAATCTTTGTTATTCTTGCCATCGTTTCTTAACATAAAATATGGAACATTTACTGATATTTAAATCAGCACCCACTTCATATTCTTTTAATTTTTTATTGTACATTTAATGTAGATAAGACCGATTCTACAAAACTGCACTAATAAATATCTATTTATGCAACCAGTTACAAAATGACTTGTTTTATGAAACGAGTGAATATTTGCGAGACGAGTAGTGCAAGGCCCCGCAACATGAACGGCATTTCGTAACGTGTTACCTACATACAATTTTTTTTTTTAATTTTGAATATATTACTTATAAAAATGTGTTTTGGTAAAACATTACTAACATTTATGCAACCAATATTACTTCTTGTTTATTGACAAATAGCATATTAACTTATTTTCAACGTGTTGTGTGTTTATATTGCTTGATAAAGTTATTTAGTATTCAAGAAAGTTGGTTATTTTGTGGTGTATTGTGTTTTAATTATTTTATGCTCATTTAGAATGGAAAATAAGGACCAAACTACATTACTACCAGGTTGTAAGTTTATGGTATATGTTAGCTTTTTTATTTTCCCAACTGGTGACATAATGAATTTTTCGTAACATTATGCAACTGGTTGGGTAAAGTAGATAATTTTGACACTTGCTGCGATTTCAAAAAATGTTACTTTATATGTCAAAACAAGTAATATATTTTTGTTCTCATTAGCGTTCACTGATCTATTGGATGAAAAGTGTGATAACTACGTTTGGATGCAATTTGCGCGTCGTTGCCAGAGCTAATTAAAATTATTTAATAGTATTCCATTTTAGGAACATATTCCATATTTGGCTATTTTCCTCGAAAATAAATGTGTTTATAAAGAAAATAATTATATTTTAATGATAAAGATGTTTTTTTCTGCATTGTGTATTTTCAACTTTGACTAGTACAAATTTTGAATATGAAGTCAAATAAATGGTACTAGCTATATTGTCAACTTAAATAGATACCTATCTTTTAGGCGGAAATGTTATGTTTTTTTTTTAATTTTAAAATATTTTTATGAGAAATAAACGATAATAAATTAAAATTAGTGATAAGGAAGTTAAAATTGGTTATTTAAATTTAATTTTAATAATAGAGTAAAATAAAATCGATACGCACATTTCAACCAATTAAAACTGTGCAAAAGCTGTTCGAACGAAATAAACCACTATTTTCGTTTAATTAACGATGCATTCTTCGGAACACACAGTAATGAGACGAAAATATTTTAAGGCGGTGTCACATCCTCAAAGGAAGGTAAAGGCATGCATTGGTGCACACCGTCCCACATTGGTTGCAGACGTCGACCTCGCTTCTTATAACTTTCCCCGTATATATTTCTAAGCCTCTTCAGAAATTACACGTTACGTATGTTTTAACAATAAGCCGTCCTTTTCTGGCCAACAAAAGTAGGTGTCAGTCACATAGTAATGATAACCTGGATGCGCTAGTGTATATATAATAAGCCTTACCTTTAATTTCATACTGGGACTTCACCTGCTGTCGAAAGTGAAAATGAAAAATTAAATAAGTACGATAATAAAGTGGATTATCACCTTAAAGGAACAATTTATTAAAATTAGATAATAAAACAAAAACAGAAATTGATACGATATTTATATACAAGGAATTTCTATGAAAATTTCACGCCAACAACAAGTAACAGTAATACTGTAGTATTAATGATGTCAGCAAATGTTATTAAATATTAATTGTTAGGATTAAATTACAACTTTCATTGTTAAATTCAATTTGTAAGAATTAATAACATTGTTGACTTTATTAATACTTCATATTACTTAATTCATTTGTTCACTATTTTACATTTGCTTACATTATCTGTTGCTATATCACTTAACCTAATCAATTTATATTTAATTACATTTTTTTATTGCATTAGTATTTCATTACCTATTCAATTTGTGAACTTTTTTACATTTGCGTTTGTTACAAAGACATTACAACTAAGAGACCAAATTGTTTACATTTTTATGTGGCAAATCATTATTCCCACCAGATTCTCGTTTATTGCGTCTTTGCCGATTTTACCAGTCTGTCAAAATTATTTGGAGAAATTATTTTCGAAAAATAAAATTTGATGTGTCCTGTAACTATAATTTTATATTATATAAATAAAAATATGTTTTTAATCAAATTATTCTTTGAAGTTTTAATATAAGCTTAATTTTTTATTAAAAAATTAATTAGGCATTCCAAACTGAATGGCTACCAGTGGGTTTTGACGGGTTATGATATGACAAAATTATGGCAACCCTGTAGGCCTGGTGATTTGACAAGGTCAATGAAATAGATAGTTACATAGATTGATCATCCATATTTTTCAAAATAAAGGCTAATAATTGGTTTTAAAACACATTTTTGCTAAACCGATTAATTAATAAATATTTGCCAGGCAATATGGCCGCTCGTAGACGACCAGCTTTGAGCAATCTATATAACTATACATGTATCATTGACCCTGTTAATGACAACTTGACAACAGGGTTGCCATATCTAAACTGTCATTACCCACTGGTAGCCATTTGGACAGGTCGTTGGAATGCCTAGTATTAAGGTTTCGAAGAACTCCGTAAATACGGCAACGTTGAATATCTTATTTTACGAATTTACAATTTTTATGAATGAAATGTAGTACCGTAACCAGCCGCAACGTTGCCAATCAGGTCTAACAGCTATTTTGTATTTCTGACACTATCTGACAGTTTCTGTGTGACTTATTGATTTATTCATTTATAAAATACTATTTTTGTGAACTTTTGTGAGAAATATAAAGAATTATGGTACATGCATGTGTAGTGTTCAAAAAGGTAGATCATTTAAGTCGAAATGTATGGTTTCATCGGTAAGTATTTTTAGGTTAAGATATGTTGTTTTCATTTGAACCAGTGGAGTAGGGCTTGTACAAGATTTGATACAATTTCTTATAGAATTTAAGTTATATAGGATCACATAGTAAATTGTTTGAAAAATGATTATCCAATCTAATTTTTCAGACAATTTACTGCAGGTTTAATAATATACAATTTAAATTGTACAAGAAATTGTATCAAAAACTTGTGTAGTCTAAAACAGTCTTAAAACAGTTTTTAAAGTGATATTCCTTTTATAAATTAGTAAATTTTTCTTATACCAATAAATAATTATTGAATAGTGGCAAAGAAAATTTAACGTAAAATGTAGAATACCTTAAAAATGATTTACCTATTGAGCACCTATACATATTTTTTATTACTCTATTTAGGTTTCCGCAAGATCCTGAGGAAAGAAAACTTTGGTTTGGAAAATCCATGGAGGTATCCTTGCGGAGGAGAGGGTAAAAATTACAACGAATGTACATGAGTAAAAAGACGTCCCCGACGACTTAAATTTGTGTTTTCATAAAAGCCTTGCCTTTAAAACTATTTAGGCTGGATATTATCACAGAAATTCCTTGCATATTTAATATACATCTTCATAATAAAATTTTGTATATTCAGCCAACAAGCATATGATTAAAATATTTTATAATAAAGAAATGCAAAAAAAACTACAACTGCTTTATTTACTACAATGTGATTAAAATCTGCACTGATGATGATGTTAAATCATACACTCCTCACTCCTTTACAACTTTTCACCATTGTTCAATGAATTAGTTCAAATAATATTCAAATGAACAGATGCTTCTCACGCTTCCACAAGAATATCTGTCCGAATGATCTTTTCCTCTATTCGAAAATGAAAAAGAAAAAAAAAATAAACTAGAACAGTTGTTAATATCCGACTTAAAATTAATAAATTTAAATACGACGGACACAATTGGATTTATATGGGTGGGGTAACGTTTTTTTTTTTTAATAACGGGTACGTTAAAGGGACAAAAAATCGGAGAAAAAAAAGGCGACAAAAAATCCTGAACGCGCCACATGAAGGGTGAGTCTCTCCCGACGTTCTTTTGTTTTACACCGTTCATTGTAAATGCAATCGCGGGAACGTTTCATAATGTTCTTCTAGCTTATTCATTAAAATTAATGCATAACTAATACGTAGTCGTCTTTGTGGAAGCAGCTGGGCTGCGTGCATTAAACCAAGGGCGTACGTGTTGGTCAAAGATGAGAATCAATTAAAAATATTAACTATGTGGGTAAACCATATGTGAGTAAGGTGGATTGTAAGGGTGGACCACTTCCAGAATACTGGCACATTTTCACTGTAAATTAGCGAAATCGCCACAAATTGTCTCGAAATCTGTGAAATCATTACCTAAATAACTTCGAAAACAATTTTTGACACAGTAGGTGGTGGATCAAAAAAAGTGGAAAGAAAAAGAATGTAATTTATTGAATTGGTACAAAAATTATTGGAAATTTTATGGACCATACCTTTGTTCAAATACTTTATAGTTTAAAAATGTACATAAGGTACAATATAAATAACTTGTGTAAATAATGTTAAAATGATTTAATTTTAAGCTAAGAAAGCATAATAAGTTTATAACAGTGTATGATGAATTATAAGTTAATACGAACTAATAATACTTATATATTTTGATTATCAACATAGCAAATTTGATTTCACATACAATTTTATATCATAAACAAAGTTCTTTTGGGAAAAAATTTACTGGAAACTTTTAGAATAGAGTCTTGTCATTAGTTACTTACACAATCCACACTTTGAGAAGTCCAATCCTAATAGCTGGATGCTGGATACAAATTAAGATGCCAGTCGAACTCTAATCGTCAATCAAGAAGTTTTAACTTCGGATGCTTTAAAAAAATGGACCAGACTGAAAATATGTAACAATCATCCAACTACCCCTCCCGCAATCGAACGAGCTAGACTCAACAGTGCACCTGAAATTCCTAATCTAACTAATTTAACCTATTATGAAGACAATCTAGATATATTTAGATTACCAACACCAGTTGTTGTCAAAAACGGAAAAAATATTAATGCGGATACAAACGAAATAAGCGAAAACCCTGTGAATGAAAAAATACAAGACTAACAAGGAGAAGAGGAAGTCGAGACAGTAGAAAGCAAAGAAAAAGAAACAGAGGATCATAAAGAGAGCGATAAGAAAGATTTAAAGAAGGATGAAGATAAGAACAGTAAATCAAGAAGCAACTCAACTTCATCAAATAATTCATCTACTACTGGCAACACCAGTAGGTGACCAAGACGAAATAATAATAATAATATTTATTGGCAAAAGTAAATACGTAAATAACAAATAACAATCGGTTATATGTGGTAATATGACAATAAATATTTGCAATTTCTACGAGGCTGGAATGCCTGTGTGTAGAAATACACTGTCACTCTAGCTCCTTGTTTATATTTAGGTTATTTAGGTTTATGTTTATATTTATCTCGTTTTTCGAATTTGATACTTAAATTCTGTCGTCTAGTTATATTATTATTGTTATTATTTAACGTAGGTATAATTAGAAAATAATCATTAGATACTAATAAGCATAAAATTATGGATTCTTATATAAAGCAATATAGCGATAATCCAGTAGACACACAGATAATCGATAACATTAATTTGTTTAATTTAAATACATGTATTGAATCAAATGTTAATTCAATTAAAATTTTCTATATGAATATTAATAGTATAGAAAAAAATTGGGATGAATTGTCAATACTTCTACAGCAGTTTAAATTGGATATTAACACAAACATATAACAAAAACTACGATCTATATGTTTTTTCTAGTGCTGGTTTCGATATATTATATAATCACGGTGATAGTAACAGAAATGATGGTATCTTTTAAACACAACAATAAAATGATTATCTACTTTAAGTGCCGTATATAGATCTCCCAATACATGTGTAGATAGTTTTGATGACAATTTAGCAAATTTTGTGAAAAAATATCAAAACGATTATATGCATATTTTTGCTGGTGATATAAAAATTAATATATTATCAGATAAAAGATATGTCGAAGAATATAAAATTATTTTAAGTTCACTTGGATATATTTTGTATATAAATAAACCAACTAGATTTCAATCCAAAACTTGTCGGGACCATTTTTATATTCGAAGTCAAATTCATTATAATAAAGACTTAATTAAATCATACATCTTTCACACCGATACGTTTTCAAATTGAAAATTGTAATAAAAAAGAAATAGTTTTACCAAGAGCTAATGAAAAAAAGTACATTAATTACAAAACTAAAAAGTTGGACCTTCAGATTGAACATTGGAGCTATCTGTATCAAAATAACGATTCAAATAATATGGCAAATTATTTTATTCATAAATTAAATAAATATATACACAAAAATACATTAAAAATAAAAAAGTGAAAAATTTTACGAAATAGGTGGATTACGCCAAATTTGTTAAAAACAATTGACGAAAAAAATAGGTCATACAAAGCTACAATAAAAACCCCTTACGATGCGGTATTGAAAAGTAGATATATGTAATTACATAAAACAGCACACAAAGAATGTAATCAACGTTTCAAAAAAAAAAAGTATATTCAAAATAATATTGAACGAATTGAAAATAAATCGAAACAGAAATAGAGAAGACTAAATTATCAAATGGAGTTACAATAACAGAGAAAATAAAAATTACTAACAATTTAAATAAATATTTTAGTAACAGTGGTAAAATACTGGCATCAGAAATACCTCAAGTCAAAGATTTTCAAGAGAATTTTACAGAATGCCTAAATTTATGTAATTAAATGTATCTACATCCTGCAACAGAATCTGAAATAAATTTTTTTTCAATGAACTAATGCTTAAAAGTCACCAGGATATGATAAAATTAGATCTGAGACCCTAAAAATCATATGTGAAGAAGTTTCAACACCTTTGACTTACTTAATTAATAATTGCATGGCTACAGGTTGTTTTCCAAATGTTTTCAAGGTAGGTATTGTTAAACCGTTACATGAAAAGGAAGTAAGTCTGAGATATCAGACTATAGACCGATTTCATTGATATCAAATACAGCAAAGGTTGTTGAGAAAGTTCCTAAAAAGAGAATCGTAAATTTTTTAGATAAACATGATTTAATTTCACAGTGTCAGTATGGCTTAAGGTAGGTAAATCCACAATGCGTTAACTTCATATATACATCAAAAATTGGATAAAAATACGTCAAGTTTATGTATATTTGATACGGTTTCTCATGTAAAACTTTTTGAGAAAATAAGGTCATATGGATTAAGAGACAAAAGTGTTTGAATTAATATCAAGTTATCTTTCGGGACGAGTCCAATATGTGGAAATTGATAGTCGTCAGTGAGTCTGAATTGGTCTCTTGTGGTGTTCCTCAGGGCACAGTATTGGTCCCATTATTATTCATTTTATATATAAATAGTTTGTTGATAAGCAAAAAGTAATTTGATGTCTAGTATGTTCGATTCATCGTACAATCTTTTTTTAGGATAATTTTTAAAATATTTTGTGTTGTCTCTACAATTTTATTAGTGGTGTTAAATGCTCCACCCCATGCTACTATACAATACCTTAATATAGATTCCACTAGGGATTTATTCAGTATCATTATATTTTTGTTTGAAACAATATTCCGGAGAACATAAAATTTGTGCATTAGGGCTCTCAATATGTTCAGACCAACGTATGTATTGATCAAGTATTACACCTAGATATTTAATTTGAGAAACGTTTTCTATCAAGGGACAGTTATAGTTGTTAATTTTTGGGTGTTCGGTACCTAGACAACTACACGGTATATTAGCATAGATCTTATGGTGGCCGTGTAAGTCCATGTAACTACTTTGGGGTAGCAACCCTGAGTGCGCCCCACGGTTCGGTGGCATTGTTCATAAGCAATGTTTGCTCTTTTGACTCTGTTTTCAAAGTGTGAGTTGCATGTTATGTTGCTGTTGCAAAGTTTAGTTTTGTGTTTAGGAGCTCTGGCTGTTTTAATTCCAATTTCATCCTTTTCCTTATAAAAAGGACCATTTATAATATAGAGTATAAATAAATTAGCATCTTAGTGTAGATAACTTAAATAAATAAACTGTTTTAATACATAATCTTTACAAAACATTCATCCACTGTAACATTCGTTCCACCTGTTCTATCATTTAGTCATTTATAAAAAATATTGTATGCTTCTTATTTGGTATCGCATTATATGGACTGTTAATTATCATAAATTTAGTTCGCTCTGTATTTAAATTTAAATCATTTTTTGTCATTCTTTTACACAACACTTTTGTATTTTTTGTATTTTATATATTCATTTATGGTTTGCATAATTGCTACATCTTATTTAACTAAATTCAGCAAAGTATCTTCAGTAAAAATCTGAATTTTACATTTATTTAAGTTTCTAACATTATGATTGATGTAAACAATAAACAGACGATGTTTCTTGAAGAACACCAAATAGATTCTCTTTTTGCATTGATGTATTATTTAAAAATCTTGTTTCCTTTGTACGATTTGATAGATAGTCTTTAAATCATTTGACTTTAAAAAACAAATAATTCAGTTTCAAATACAAATTTAAATTAAAGGAGACACCATATCTATCCGATCATATTTTTTCGACTTTAGATTGCCTGAAGATGAACTAACTGTAAAACAAACATTTGCAGGTTTAACTCTTTTATTTACTCCTTTTTCCTTTGATATGTATGTATGATGATTCGGCTATTTTTCTTCTGGAACGTGTCATTGTAGAAGTTATAAATAACCCTTTAAGACCTAAAATGAAGTATTTAAATATTGTATTACAAAATAACTATTCACAGCCATTATCTTCATATTTACCGTCGTTTACGTTGATTATTAAATCTCTAGTAAAAAATTAAAAATATTTGACTACAGTCATAACAGAATTCCTTCGTAAAAATTATAAGATACGGCAATGACTGTGCTATGTTATTCGTATTATATATTTCCTTTGACGACTTCTTTGTCTACTGCATTTTCGTGTTTTCTTTATTTTAATTTTTTTTATTACTTACCAACATAAGTGGTTGTATTTTAACTGTTACACGTCGAGGGTCTTTAAATACGCTTCTTCGAGTGGCATTATTACTATTATTGTAGATTTTTATTGTTTGTTTTGGTATTCTGGTAATGACTGTTATTAGAGTTGTAAAAATGTTCTGGAAAAAGCGTTTGTTTAGTTAGGAACAGTTTCAACACGATTTAGGGTATAATAAATTTAAAAAAAAGTGTATTTTATAACTTACGAGTAGAACCCTACTTTTAAATTTGAATTATTTATCAATCAAATACCTATACCTAGATAGTTCTAAAAGTCTATTTTTATGTATGAGAGAGTAATAAAATAGCATTTCTAATGCAAAACTTAGTACGGTCATTTTAAATGTTTTTACAGAATAACCTAAATATTTCCTAAAATTGTAATAAATGTACCTCAGCTATTACAAGTTTTGGGTGTTTTATTGGTCATTTATAAACATAAGATGTACAGAACAATAGAAAAAGGTTTGGACAGGCCAAAAGCCCTGTGTATTAAAGATTACATAGCCGTATCTTAAGATTATTTTCAATAAGTACCTATTTGCCAATTTTGTTTTATTTTAATTCCAAGAATTTCTTACAGTAATCGAATTATAAGTAGATAAATACCTTCCCAACAAATTTCACCGAAAATGCGATTATAGGTTTTCCATTTAGTAAGGAAGTCCAAGTTGTGTATTCTTGACAGTTTACTAAATGTCGTTTAGTTGCAACTTGCAAGGTGCAGTGTGAATTCTAGTGTGATCATGGAAAATTTGGAAGGGCCGCGTAAACGACAAAAAATTGGTCCTTTAACAGTTAATGAAAAAACATTAATATTTAATTGTTTTAAATCATTTACAGACAAACATTTATGTAAAAGTGTTGATGACACAGTGGAATTAGTTAGTAGTACGCTTGGTGTTGGGAAATCTACGATTTACAGAGTTGTTAAAGAAGAGAAATGTGGCGAGTTTCAAACAGCACGTAAAGCTCCAGGAAAACCAAAATTTCAATTAGAAGATCTTTTGAAAGAAAGACTTCGAAGGAAAGTGCATGCGTTCTTCTTTAGAAAAGAATTTCTGACAGTAGACAAAGTTCTTGCCACGGTTCGAGATGATAAGGATTACCCTGAAATGAGTCGAAGCACACTATGGAAACTTTTAAAAGAAATAGGTTTTCTATGGAAAAATCATTCCAGAAAGTCTATTTTAATAGAAAGAAGCGATATTGTAGTATGGAGAAGAAATTACCTAAGGACTATAAAAGAAATGAGAAACCAAAGAAGAAATATATTTTATTTAGATGAAACATGGATTAACGAGGGACATAAACCAAATAAATTTTGGCAAGATGAAACTGGTACAAGTCGAAGACAGGCTTTTTTAAATAATTTATCTACTGGTTTAAATCCACCATCAGGAAAGGGGCGCAGACTAATAATAGTACACATCGGTAGTTCAAACGGTTTTGTTAAAGGTGGTTTATTGACTTTTGAATCTACTCGTACCGGTGACTACCATGAGGATATGAATGCTGATGTCTTTAAAGAGTGGTTCGAACAAATTATAGATCTTCTTCCTCAGAACTGTATAATAGTAATGGATAATGCAAGTTATCACTCGAAAAAATGCCCACAACCAAGTGGTTAAAAAAAGATTTGCAGAATTGGCTAAATTCAAAAAATATTAAGTTCCATCCCGGTTCTGTGAGAAAAGAACTGTATCATTTGTGTTCCCTTCATAAAGAGAAATTAAAAAAAATATGAAATTGCAAAAAATCGTGGGATGACGGTGGTTAGATCACCACCATATCATTGCGAAGTAAACCCGATTGAACTGATATGGGCACAGATAAAGGGAGAAGTTTTAAGAAAAAATAATTCTTTTAAAATGAGTGATGTTAAACAGTTGTTTTTGGAGGCTGTAAATAATGTGAAGCCTGAAAACTGGGAAAAGGCAGTAAATCATACGATTAAAGAAGAAGAGAAAATGTGGAAGTTGGACAATATTACTGATGAAATGATCGAGCCACTCATTGTAAATATTGGTTGCGACAGTTCATCTTCTGATTTCGATTCTGATTTGGATTTGTAGGTAAGAAGTAGTTTTTATATTAAAATTATTATTTATGAACGTAACGTTGTTTAAAAGTCAAAGTTTAAACCCTTATACCTACATAACCCGTTTGACACAATGTTCTTAACATACCTTGTGGAAAAATAAAACATTTTAGAAAAAATTGCACTTTTTTACCTTCAGCTGTTTAGAAGTTATAAGCAGGTTAATTAGGTGAAAATATAAGTGTATACTCGAGGAATAACTTCAAAAAATATTTTAACTGTCTACTAAAAGAAGTGATACGCCTATGGATTACGAACGCTTTATTAGTTTAATACTCTCTCATACATAAAAATAGACTATTTTTTAATGTTACGTTTATTATTCACACACAAAAGCAATAAATAAATAAAAACTATATATATAAAAGCCAACCTTATACAATATAAAATTAAAAATTATTAAATTGAGTAAAAGAAACAACAATCAATACAATCAACAATCACAGGAAACATTATTTAAATTTTAATATTGCAATAATGCAAATCTTCTAACAATAGTTAATATGGGAATATTATGTATAAATAAAAAATAAGCAATTTTTTCTGGTAACCTCAATTTTCTAAAATATATTTACTTTAGCGGTATTGCCAGTTTGTTAGATTTTTAAGTGTAAGGCAATATTGTAATAATAATTCAACGAGCATATTATAATGCTAATATTCCCAAGGGTAAATTTTACGATACGAGCCGCAGGCGAGACAATATTAACATTAACTTATAACTAATTACAATTTATGTTAATTAATTATGTTAATAGTAACATTTGAACAATTTGTTAATTGTAAGAATATAATTATCGTCTAAGTTAATGTTCTGATTATTTATTGAAATGGTTTGATTGCTGGCATAAGAATTATAATTATTTACTTGATATTTTTTTAGTAATATCTGTTTTATTTCTTGTGGAGTTAACTATATAAACCACTATAATAAAATTAATTAATTAATTAATAATCCTCGTATTTTCTCATATACAGAGTAGCGAAAAAATCTGGCTAGATGGTTTTTTTTTTGAAAAATATTGAAAAAGTAGAGTGACAAATAGGATTATATTCTGCATTTTTTAGAGGACAAATTTATATACCGCCGCTATCTAGATTTTTTTATATATTTTAATATATCAGAGAGAAGCTTATTTTTCCTCTTTTCAAGAATACTAAAAAAGTACCACATTACTATTATAATACAAGAAAATATTGCCGAAAATATAATAATGTAATTGTTTAACAGTTGCATTAATTTTTAAAAGTGATAATTAAAACTGAGAAAAAAATACAGTTTTTTAGAACAATTGCACAAAGTGGCTATCTATTTCTTGGTAACAATTCTGGAGAGATTGCCTCTATTTCAAGACGTATGATATCCTTTACCTCATTTATATTAGTTACATAGATGCGATCCTTTGGATAGCCTCACAAAAAATCAAGTGGAGTCAAGTCGGGAGATCTTGCTGGCCACTGAATTGCACCTCTTCGACCAATCCAATGGGCGTGTTTAGTGTAAACGAATTTAACGAATCTAATGCTATTAACTGTTCAAGCAAAAAAAAAATTTTTTTCATGCAATAAATTCTTTAAATAGACACTTAATAATAAAGTTAATGTATTTTAAAAAGTTCACTTTTAAATCAATTATTTAAAACACTCTATTTTTGCGCCTTTTACTGCGTCATAATGAAGCGCCTATTTCTATTGGTCACTAAAGAATCTGTGATACCATAAGACATAGACCATCTTTTTCTAATAGTGACATTTATGAGTTATCTCTTTCTAAAATCGGATTAAAAAAATATGTTTTCATTTCTCAGGATACAAAAATGTCAAAAATTTCTAATCTCAAGTCGATTGAAATTGCTTTTAAAAAGTGTGATAAAATAATAATTTGTTAAATTTTGCGTTACGTTAAAAATATCTAGTTAAGTACTTAGTTCCTATGAGAGATAAAAAACCAGTCAGTCTAATAAAATGTTTATAAAAGTTCCTAAAAATCTAGATCTAGACATTCAAAAACGATAGTGTGCTAAAAGTTGTTGCAAAATACAAACCACCATCGTGCTTTTGTATTTATTTGGATGTAAGCAAAGATAATCTTGATTTTTTTTTGTTTCCAGTGTGATATAAATTGATAAAACTTACCTAATTGATCAACTAGTAGGTCAATATAGGTACCTACTTTTTTACTAAACACTGATTCTGAGGGTACTAATTAGTTTGCATTATTTTTTAGGGGAGAGAAGATGCAGAAAACTGGATCCATTTTAAAATTATGGGTAAAAATTTGACAATAAAAAAGATGTGCCTCATAAATATACCACCTAAAAGGTTCTTTGACTGACCCTGTCAAAAAAAGATTGAAAATTTAAATTGTATTGTCATTCTATATAAAAATGTTATTAAATACTTAAATGATTAAAATAAGGCTTGCCTGTTATTAACCGACTTCAAAAAAGGAGGAGGTTATCAATTCGTCGCGATATTTTTTTTTTATGTATGTTCAGCGATTATTCTTTAACACGGTGTCCGATTTCAATGATTCTTTTTTTGTTGGAAAGGGGGTATTTCAGGGGTGGTACCATATAAATTTAGTCAAAATATAATAATTAAGTCCATGAGAAAATCCTCAAACTCTTTTATTTTTTATGTATGTTTAGCGATAATTCTTTACCACCTTGTCCGATTTATATGATTCTTTTTTTGTTAGTAAGGGGGTACCTCAGGGGTGGTCCCATATAAATTTGATTAAGATGTGGTGATGACATCTGCACGTTTTTGAAGTCGGTTTTTTTAAATTTTTAATTTCTAATACTGGTTTATTTTATTTTTTTTTTTAAATCGGGATGTATAAATAAATTACCTACAATATGTACAAAAACTTAATTTATTAAACTTGTGTATTATATATTAGGTTCAGATATGTTTCTATTATTAATATGTATTTAACAAAAGCTAATAGATGTATTTAAAAAACAATTCCTTCAAAATATGCAAATCATTTAAGTTTTGTTTTTAACCGACTTCAAAAAAGGAGGAGGTTATCAATTCGTCGCGATATTTTTTTTCTTTATTTTTTTATGTATGTTCAGCGATAATTCTTTAACACAGTGTCCGATTTCAATGATTCTTTTTTTGTTAGAAAGGGGCTATTTCAGAGGTGGTCCCATATAAATTTGGTCAAAATCTAAAAATTGGGTCCATGAGAAAATCCTCAAACTCTTCATTTTTTGTGTATGTTTAGCGATTTATATGATTATTTTTTTGTTAGTAAGGGGGTACCTCAGGGGTGAGATCCCATATAAATTTGGTTAAGATGTGGTGATGGCATCTGCACGTTTTTGAAGTCGGTTTTTTTTAAATTTTTAATTTACACTTGTTTAATTCTGATAGTTTTGCGAAATATATGCAACTCCACAAAAGTAAATGCCTGGACTATACCTATACATTAAACTGTCAATGTCTTACCATAAATAAACCTTTTAAAACACTCGATTAACGGTAATATAATAGGTAATTGATAAATAAATATGAAGAAAACGACAAAACTTATTTTGATTTGAATTCATTATAAATACAGGGTGAGTTAGGAGGAGCGCACCAAACTCTAGCAGTATATTATACACGTGAAAATAATGTAAAAAACTCATATGTTCTTATCCAATTTTCATTTGTTTCAAAGTTATGGCGTAATTAAAAATGTTCATCTAGCTTTCCACTTCTGAATTTTAACATTATCAAAGTATGCCATATGTTCAAGGCTCAAAGGCATTTGATAATTCTGACGTTTTAATGAACTGTCAGTGTACAGTGAACAGTAACTGAACGTTTAATTTCGAATTTATTTGATTGTTAGTGTTGCAAAATGCCAGATACTTATTCAAATTTAGAATATGCAAATATGGTGTTTGTTTATGGTTTCTGTAATGGAAATGCTACAGCTGCTGCTAAAGAATATCGTCAACGTTTTCCACACCGAAGACATCCTGATAAAAACGTATTTATTAGAGTTTTCAACAAATTGTGCGAGACTGGTAAGCTTCCCAGTGCTTTCATAACATCTGGACGCACTACTCGACAAGGTTTTGTAGAAGTAGAAAATATTCTGCATTTACTAGAAGAAGATGCAACTACTAGCTCACGGAGAATTGTCACTCAATTGGGAATTCCACAAAAAAGAGTGATAAACACACTCCACGAGCAAGGTTTATATCCTTATCACGTACAGAGAGTACAGTACCTACAACCACAGGATTACGCTAACCGTATGGAGTTTTGTCGGTGTATAAATAATAATCATCGTGTTGTATCGAGTATACTCTTTACGGATAAAGCTACATTTACCCGTGATAGCAATAATAATACTCGTAACTATCATGTATGCTCAGACGAAAATCCCCACGCAATAGTCGAAAGCAATTTTCAACATCGGTTTTCTGTAAACGTGTGGTGTGGTATGGTTGACAGTTATTTAATTGGCCCTTTCATTTTGGAGAATCGTCTCACAGGAAACAACTACCTCAATTTTTTACAAAATGAATTACAAGGCCTGCTAGAGGATGTTCCTGTAAATATTAGAATGCAGATGTACTATCACCACGATGGAGCTCCTGCACATGTCGCTCGTCAGGTCAAGCAAAATTTGGACGAACGTTTTCCAGGGAGTTGGATTGGTCGTGGAGAGGTCCTATTAATTGGCCTGCAAGATCTCCAGACCTCACACCATTAGATTTTTGTTTATGGGGCTAGCTGAAAAATGAAGTCTACAAAATAAAAGTGGACACACGGGATGCACTAATTAGACGAATTGAGAATACTGCAGCCCATATTAAAGAAGAAAGAAATGAATCAATTAGGAGAGCAACAAACGCTCTTCGTAGACGAAGCAGAAAATGTTTAGAAGTCAATGGCGGTATTTTGAACATTTATTGAAAGAACGCTATGATTAAGAGAATTTTTATGTGTAAATTTGTGTATTTGTTAATATGCTATAACTTGAAATCAAATGAAAATCGGATAAGATCATATGAGTTTTTTTTACATTATTTTCACGTATATAATATACTCCTAGAGTTTGGTGCGCTCCTCCCGACTCACCCTGTATATAACACTTCCAAACAATATTTGCCATGGCTTCATAATATCATTTAGTTATTGTTCATGAAAAATAAACTTCTATTATTTGAACGTCCTTATTTATTTCAAAATTTCGAAATTCGACACAAAAAACCCATTGTTTATTAGAAAGCAACATTTGCAGTTGAATATGGAAGTATAATTTTCTGGCTTTGCACTCGATATAAATCTATTTACTCTTATTATTTATAAAAAGAACACATTTAATGATTTTAATTCGAAGAAGAATCGACATCCTCAAATCATTAGAACTTCAAACTTTTGACAACAGTGACCTTTTCCAATAACACAATGTTGATGTGATGGAAGGTTATTCACGTCGATGGTGTTCAGATGCCATGACAAAAAAGCAACACTATACACCCACCTTAAAAAAAATAGAACTATGTAAAATCATTTAATACCGTATTTTGAGCTTTTTAATATTGACAGAATTTGAAATTACCTTCGAAAGCACAATATTCTGTGAATTTACAAGATATCACCTTTTCCTTTTGCTCATTTATTACTGAATAACGCTATAAACTTTTAGTGTTCTGGTGTAATTCTAGCTTTAATGTTACAAATGGTAACCGAACATATGATTGCGTACTTCCTTGGAAGACCTACAATAGAATAGAAAAAGTTAACAATAGTGAGTAGTGAGCTTGTATGATAAAAAAATGTTTCTTTCTTAAATACAAATCTCTTTGAATACAATAATTCTAGAAAGATTTGGAGCTTACAAAGTGTACTTACGTTGTGAATTTCAGAGCAAATAAACTTTATGTTATTTATATAAAAAATCGTTAATCGTGTTAGAATCCATCTTGGGTAAGTTATCTAAAGATTCTTCTTTTAATCATCTTTGTACTTTGGCCATTTTTAAAAAATTAAATCATTTTAAAATAAATTTAAATAGTTTCGCAATCGAAAACGAGGTTAGGATTTAAACATGATGAAACCACGTTGGCAGACTTAGAGAAAATATTTCACGATATGGCGATTATGATTTCGATTAAGGAGAAAGCTTATTGAAATAGGAAGTGTCATAAAAACTGAATTTAAACAATTATTCTTTTAGTTTTAATATATATGTTTTTGTGTAAAATTATACGATCTTAACATTTAAATTGTCGGTTATCCAAAATTTCAATAAATCTTTATAGGAAGCGGCAACAAGGTAAAAACATATCGACTATTGTCTGCTTGATTTTTTTGAATTTTAAAAAATTCTTGCAATAAAATTTGATGAGAGAAAAATTTCAAAAAATATTTTTAGATTAGATTTTGTGCTACCTTTTAGCAAACAATATTTTGAAATTTCACTAAACACGCCCATTCTGGGGGAAAATGGTATCCAAATATTGTCTAACGCTTTTGTGATAGTGTAAAGGTGTTCCATCCTGTTGAAAATAAACGTTCACATTTGGAAATAAATTGTTCCCATCATTAACCTACAATTTCATTATACATTTATTCGTTTCAAAGAAAATACCTTATTGTCAGTTTTTTCGCTACCCTGTATATTGTTTTTGCTTCTAAGAATTGACTAATGTGTCCATATTGTTGAGGATTTATATTTTGTGGATAGTTCAATAAAATTTTCTAACATAATTGATTCCCAAAAATATTTTGTATAGTATTAAGCGAAATAAAATATAACCGTTAAATATAAACAAGAAAATAACATAAAAAATGTATTATTTTATTAAGTTTTCAACATTTAGTTAAAAATAGCTAAAAAAAATACATTAGAAAGTAGTATTTTTTATATATATATAATTTTTCAACTAAAATTTTAATGTTGAATTTTCAACCAATAACGTTTTTTTTATACCGTACAACGTTATATTTACGTTGAAAAACGAGTGTGTGCTCATTGGGTAATGGGTGATTAGTTTTAAGTTTTAGTTTTAAGCTTTTGGTTCAAGTTAAGATAAAATTGTTAATAGATCTATTTAGATCAGATGCAATATAATTAATTCTACTTTTAGATGACAGCCGTGACCTATATTAAGAAAATGGGTAAAAAGTAGTGAATAATGATTAATCACCGCTATTAGTGCATTTTATAGTGCATAATGTATATCATTTTAAGTGAAAAAAAAAAAAAATTTAAAAATGAGAACTGTAGATAAAATAATTTATTAATGAATGAATAGAAAGAAGAATTAATTTTATTATTCCCATGATTTTGATTGACTGAACTATAATTTGCAGCGAGCATGTTTGTTATACAAAGTTTCTCTGTAAGTAAAGAGAACTATTTTATTTTCTCTAATGGAATGAATGCGTTGGTTGCATACCATGTGTTTACTGGGAACAGATGGGTTATTGTTTATTTTTTCAAGCTGAGACGATGCTGTAGTTCATAATTTTAACGTGCATTCTCGTTCAAGAGAAGGATTAATGTTTTAATTATGTTTCGAGTTAAACATCTAGACGAAGGTGCAGTCAGTTATCTTAGAAAGCTTTATATGAAAATTAATTTAATAAAAAATGGATGGATAAACAATTCTATTTATAAATTTGTGAGAGGTGAAAAAGAAGAGAGAGATAAGTTTGGACAGATAAAATTTAATCAAGTAAACAAAGGTCAAAAGACAAATTAAAAATGTTCATATAATTACCAAACAATAAAAAATGACAAGTGTCAGGATGGCTTGGCATGGGAAGAAGGGGAGCAGAGGGATGTACCTGAAATGAAGAAAAAACAAAAAAATGTTCTTTGATTATCTTAAAAAATTCCTTATTGTACCTACAATAATAATTCCTCTCTTATGTCGCTGCAGTTCTGGGTAAAGGCCTTACTGTCGTCTTTGAATACGTCCCAAAACCAGAATTAGACTTAAACCTATTGTATAGAAATCAAATCTTACTGGTTCAGTTTATGACCATTTACGACTTTCAACGACTGTATGCATGTTTAAGATAATATAAAAATTTAAACAATTTAAATATTTAGAAAAAGCCTACCTTCAAATAAATTAATATTGAAATAGAAAATAAAACTCGGAGAGAATAAGATACTGCTAAATAAAAAAAGCCCGAAGGGCAATATCCTTAGTTGGGAGACAAAAACATTTTGGGAGCAATCAACCCTATTTTACATACTAGATGAACTTCCTATTCTCGACCGGTTTTCTAGAAAAAAATATCAAAATAGTCTAATTTATGGAAAATCTAGTAGAATAAAAAAATGCTTGCATGGGTAATACTCTTATTTGAGAGTCATAAAAACATTTTGAGATCAGTTAAACAATTTTTCGACTTTTAGTTCTGATTTTACACCTTTTTTTAAGGTTACCGCGTTTAAGCCAAATTTCGTTGAAAAACACAAATATCCGATTACGTGGCCAAAATCACCTTGCCGGAAGTAGCAAAATTAGACCACAGAAAATGCTTGCAAAGAAATTTTTATTGATATAGTCGTCTAGGAGCATAGATATTATTTTATTGCCTGCAAAAACGGAAAAATCCATTGATAAGCAACTTTAATTTGAATTTGATATGTTACCCTGTACTCAACTGCAAATAGCAAATCTTTGTTTAAATTTGAGTACTGATGATTTATGGATGAATAAAATTGTTATGTTTTAACTGCACTGAACTAATCGTAGACGAACTTCTATGCAGATTGACTGACCTCGGCATACCCTGTCAAGGTTATGCCGATGACATAGTCATATTTGCTAGTGGCAAGTTTAGTAATATCCTGTGTGATATAGTCCAACGAGGACTAGAACACACCAAAAGATGGTGCCGTGAAGTGGGACTCCGTGTTGATCATTAACTAAAATAATCCACTTTATTCATTAGCCTATTTAGAAAAGCGTTTTCAAATATTTTTTTCTAGGACCATTATCCAAAGTAGCCTTTTATTCATTCAAATCTAGAAAGTTGACATTTTCCGCGAATTGTCATAATTTGATATAGTAACATAGACACACGCTGTCTATTTTCATTTGAATTAAATAAAACAAAGCTAATCGGTATTTTAAAACAAAATGTATGCTAATCTAAAATTACTGAGGCCCTTCCTATGGGGCCTCAGTATTGCATTCGTGCAGACGAAAAAATTTTCTAACCCCCATTTTTTAAAACTTTTTTTCATGTTTCTGATCATTCTGAATCCGAAAATCCAAAAAAAATTTTTCGTATGGTCGTCTGTATGTATGTATGCCGGCACGATAACTCTAAACTCTAGAACGAAAGTTCTGATTGACTTGCGGTTTTGATTTTCTTGAATAATTACTTCTAACTTAGAACCCTATTGATTTTCAAAAATTTCGGTTCATCCTAACTACTTTAATAACAATTTTCTTAAAATCCGCTTATGCATTCCTTATGTGAACAATTTTAGGAATTTCAATTATTTCTAACGTCAAAATTCCTAACATTCTCTAACGACCTGTCAAACAACAGCTGTTGATAGTAAAGGTGAAATTTCTAAGGCGGGTTGCGACCTTCATACTTGCAACCATATAGCCATTTTGGAGGCTATTTTTATCCGAAATTAGTCGCCAAACCTGCCAATTTATGAAAAATATATAAGCAGTTATTTAAAAATTACTTTTTATGGTGGTGCTATTAAGCGTACTACTATTTCGCCCCTAGCCACAGAAACACCTTAATCAAATTTCTCTGTCGCAACCCCATAGAATAATTAACCGCCCATTTTATTTGGCAAAAATCAAAATAATGCTTGGCTGTGCCTGTCAAGTATCAAGATGTCAACTGGGAGGAGGAATATAAAGTGATATGCCAAGTTAAAGGGAAACTATATGGAGATGTAATTCAAATTCCATTAAAGAGACCGTGGTTTGTAAAAATAAAAAAATTAAATAGAAGGGATATAAGTACCGTATGCAGATTAAGAAACGGTCATTGTTTAAGTATGGTGCATCTAAAGAAAATAGGTGTAAAAGAAAATGATAGGTGTACGTGTGGAGAACGGGAGGATTTACAACATATTTTTTTTTAATTGTCAAAATATTTTTTATAATATTTATACATTTTTAGAGAGTTTAGATATTCCAAAAAATTTTATAATTCCTGTTACACTTTTTGATGTATTGTTTAAACTTCTGTCTTTCGGTAATGTTAAAAAAATATCAAAATTTATACAAATGTCTAAAATTAAGCTGTAAAATATTGTAATTATTTACCTATTGTTACCAAATGGCTGTATCATCCTAGCTGTGTAGGCCAATAAATTATATATAAAAAAACTGTAATATATGTAAATGGCTCATAAATGTCAAATTATTTAAAAATGTATACTTCTTTTGATATTTATTGCAAATAATAGATATCTGAATTCAGGCTTTCCATAAATAAAAGTACAGCAAGACAGATAATATAATGTTCTTATACAAAGCACTTTTTTATTATATAAAAGAGAGGTAGGATATAATGCCCATTTCAAATTTGGATCATTTATGATACCAAGGTATTTTGTTCTGTTTCTCATTTTAATTATAAAGTTGTCATTTATTTGTATGTTGAAAGAAGGCCTTTGTAAATTACATTGCTCTCTATGGATCTACTTTAACACAAAAATAGTTTTGTGGCTATAAGTTGCTATAACCTATCTTCACCAAACTATTAATAATTTAAACATAGTAAGTGGTATTAATATAACATCAAGTAATTTTTTAGACAAGTCATTTTTTAAAATAAAGTACATGATCTCAAAACAAATAATCTATAATAAATGCAGATAAAACGAGGGGTAAAATAACAATAAATTAAGGGAAATCTTAAAAAGGGCAGGTTTAAAGAGTATTATCACAAGAAAGTATATCCTTTGTTTATTTATCAAGTACTGTTTGAGGTTACTTTTGAATACATTTATTGTTTTTTTTTTTAATTTCTGTAGGCAGTTTATTACATTTTTTAAACCTTTAATAAAAATTGTATTTTGGGAACTTTTAGTGATGGCTTGCCTTACATGAAAGTCAGATTGGTTTCTTGTATTATAGTTGTGATATTGCGAATTATATTGAATTTTTTCTAATAGATCTGCTGCAATGGTACTGTCATTTTTATTTTATAAATAATTATCAGTCATGTACTAAACACAATTCTGAACCGAAAGCCAATTTATTTCTTTTAACATAGTTGCAATACTCATCCTTCTGTCCTTTATTAATAGAATATAAATAGGCGAAGTAAGAAGCCCAAATATTTTACATGAGCAGGCTTAAGAGGTAAAGGGACCAATTATTATTGGATAAATTGCTCAAACAAGTTTTTAAACCCTAATTAAAAGGCGATATAGAATGGTTTTAAAAATCAAGGCTTGTGAAAATCATCACATGGTTTAACCTAAGTAATGCCAATGCTTCACAAACCAAAATTCAACTTGCTAATTACTACTATCGGCTTTCTATATTATTTCGTCCCAAGTTAAATCATTTCTCGTTTTTGTTAGTAGAAAAACTCTTGTGTATTTCGAGAAGAAAGTCCTTTGACAGTTTCGACAGATTGCCGCGCTCTGCTAACGCATCGCGCGGCAACTTTCTGTCTCAACTGCCAAAGTGCCACTTTCTGCTCTTAATACACAAATTGCTATTGAAATACTGTACAAGTCAATAATTGCTAATAACTTTACGATTTTTGTTTTTTGAAATAAGAATAACTTGTCCTCTTTTAACATTTTGAGAAAAGCGCTCATGTCAAATGATTTATTACTTAAGAAGTAAGAAAAATATGATTCTAAGAACACGTTATAAGAGGAATTTCGCCGGCCTTGCAGATCTTTTATTTTCTATTTTTTTTTTTTTTTTTTTTTTTTTTAATTAAAGTAATAAGTCAGCTTTAATTCGATTTACGAGTGTGTTAAAATCATTATAAACAAATAGCTCAACACTGTAATTAATGTTATTAACCAGGTTATTTTTGGATCTAAAATTTAATTATTTTTTGAAATAACAATTTTACCAAATTTTTACTTTTACGGGATAGTTGAGGCATTAAATTCCTCGATGTTATCATTTTCAGAACGTTTAACAATATCCTTATTTTTTGCATCAGCATAATTAGCCGCAGAAAAAAAGCTTGTAGATTAAATTTTAACATCAATCCAATATTTTGTTTTATTTCGCTGAATATAATAAAATTAAAGATTGATTTAGGATTTTATCTTAAGTAATTTAAATTGTAAAGATTAACCAGAACCAGGTCAGTTCAATGTGATGCATCTGCACGATTTCATGAAATTTTAAGTTATTTTTCATTATATCTCGGAAATAAAGTAATTGGGATGAGTCACAGTTTTATGGAATGAATGCTTGCCACGTTCTAGAGTAGGAGTACAATGATATCATCCATGCCTTGTTGATTTGATTGCATGAATATAATGTTTTTTTATCATTTTGTTGCTTAACGTTTAACATTATTCAAATTTTAATTAGTCACCATTTTCAGGGTTACAAAGATAGTGCAATTTGCAAGCTGCAATTTGTTTACATTAGTAATCTATATAATATTCAATATTCATCACTAAAAATTAAAGCCAAAAACCATTTTATTCTCACGAAAAATTGGTTTAATTCATTTGGATTGCCATATTTTAAGCAGGTAACCATTAAACCTATGAAGGAAGAACGAAAAAGTTGTTTAGGATAAATAATAATAAATATTTGATAAAATAATAATTAAAAATACCATGTAATGGTTAAATAGGGACCAATGATAATAAAAAATTTAAAAAAAGGGATCCTAAAGGGGCTGTATAAGTAAAGAAACACTCTTTGAATGGTTAGCGGTAATTTTTTACATGATTTAATTGTGCTAATGTCTGGTATATTTTAAGAATCTGAGACATTGATCTGTAATCTGTAATACTCACTGAAAAAAGTATTTGCTATATTGATATCAGGAAAAATGTACTAAAAGTACAACTGTTATTGTGTAGATTTAAGAATAGTATGCTGGGAAAGTTGAAGAACTAAATTATTCAAAATTTAAAATCATTAAGGGCTACAATTACTTTTATAATTATAGTAGATGTTTTCTACATTCTTTTTTTTATGTGGTGATAAAAAATATTATCTTCACATTTATCCAGTGTTGCCAAAGAAACAAAGTAAAAAGTCGCCATTGATCTGTATGAAAGGCACCACTTTGTCGCTACAGCTTTTTTGGGATATTGGGGTAAGGGAACTGTTAATATTAAATAACAAATGTGTTTCTGTAAAACAAAGCAAAATACACAAAGAATAAACATTAAACAAAAAAAATGTTTTAATCTGATTCACAGTCTCAATCTGAACCTGATTTCATTTTTCATGATTTTTTGAGAGATAAATATTATTCATTTTGAGAAATTTTACTCATCGATTTCATAACTTAACAATTTCTACTTCTATTTAAGTCTAAATTAAATCTCAATATGCCATTCAATAATTCAATGCTCATCTTATTATTTTTTTTTTTTAATACTCTTTCTACATCTGCGTTTCCATGAGGGATAATAACAATAATAATTATTATTGTTATTTCTTCCTAATTATTGTATAAATATTGATATGCTTCTATGAATACCGAAATACTGCTGAAAATAGGCGTTTGATTGAAAATCGCCGACACACTCTCATAGATACAAAAAGTCGTCATTTTGACGACTTGTAGCCCCAAATGGCAATACTGCATTTGTCGTGACAAAAACGCAAGACAGACAATTTACTTCAGGTACCCTATTCTTGAACTCATGAGAGTGCTCCTACACTCTCCTACTCGACTGCTTTATCTCCAGTGTTGCCAGACGATCAAAATCAAATTGTTGTACAATGCTGTAAAAATTATCTATAATATACATATATGATTGCACTAAGAATGAATCTGACCGAATTGGATACAACTGCTACAAAAAATATTATTATAGGTCAATTGAAGATGCCAAACGATTCATTTTTAAAAAATTCATCAAATAAGTCGAAAAATAGTGGGAAATTAAATAATTTTGAATGAAATGCCACAAATAATAAAAGTTCCTCATGTGATATTATTACCCCAGAAGTGTTCAATAATTATTTTTCCAGTATTGCAGAATTAATTATATGTTCCTTTCCAGACACCGAACATCAGGTCACAAACTTTTTGGACAAAAGTCTTAAACCCCGTGATTCCTTCTTTATTGAGCCAATTGTATCTTTTGAAGTTGAAGAAGCCATCAAAACATTGAAAAGCTCTTCATGTTATGATATCTACGGTTTAAATTCCCAAATTATCAAAGAAACGTATAGTTCCTTTTGTCAGCAGTTGACAAGTTTATTTAATAAATCGATTTTTAATGTTTAGTTTCCAGACAGTTTCAAAGTAAGTAAAGTATACCAATTTACAAAAACAACGATGTAAATCAACCAGGAAATTACCGTCCTATCTCGATAATTCCGATAGTTGGAAAGATTCTTTAAATTATTTTAAAAAAACGCCTAAACATGTTTCTTGACAAAAATAATACTATCCACAAATGTCACAAATCACGTGCTTTAGAATGGGCTGTAGTACTGTTAATGCTATAAGAAGCATCGTGGAAGAGAGAGTAGATGGTTTTGAAGGGGGTAAATCAACCCTGATAACAATGTGCGATCTCTCGAAAGCATTTGACTGTGTTTTCCACGATTTGCTAACATCCAAACTTGATTTTTATGGAATAATAGGAACACCACTCAATCTTTTTAAGTCGTATCTTTCAAACAGGAAACAAGCTGTCTATTTAAATGGCCAGTTATCAAATTCCCTTACTGTTCAGCACGGAGTTCCGGAAGGATCTGTGTTAGGTCCACTACTTTTTATCACTTACGTGAATGACATATTTCACTGTCTTCAACCTAATGCCAGCTTCCTGTTTGCAGACGATACTACACTTTTGAATTCTTACAGAGATATAGACATTCTTGAAAATTTCAGTAAAATGCCAGTCGCTAAGGCTGGGGAATGGTTTACTACAAGCAAATTAAATCTTAATAAGGAAAAAACCAAATCTTTAATATTTAGTACTAACCTGAAACATGGTAACGCAAATTGTGTCACTCTTTTGGGAATAAGACTCGACAGCGGTCTAAAGTGGGACACCCACATTGAAAAGTTAGCAAAAAAAACTAAGTTCTCAAATATTCCTACTTAGAAATTTATAAACGTTGACACTGCTTTGATGGTTTACCATTCCCTATTTCACAATTATCTTACTTATGGAATAATACTATGGGGAAACGCATCGAATGCCATACGAATCTTTCGGCTAGAGACTCTTGTCGACCTTTATTTCAGTCTCTAAATATCTCACCATTGCCCTGTATATACATTATGCATGCACACTGTCTTGGAAATCTACAAACTAAAAGATACTATACTCTTAAATTCTGATTACCACAACTATCCCACTAGGGGTGGTGATTTAATTGGAACGACACGTTTTCGATTGGAATTATCGAAAAAGAACTCATTAGATGTTTACCTGTATAATAAAATTCCAGTAGACTTAAAAAATTATTTATTTAGAATTTCTAAATTATATTAGACTTGCTACACATGTTTTTCATAAAGTAGTTTATAAAGTATTCTTCTTCTTCTTCTTCTTCTTCTTCTTCTTCTTCTTCTTCTTCTTCTTCTTCTTCTTCTTCTTCTTCTTCTTCTTCTTCTTCTTCTTCTTCTTCTTCTTCTTCTTCTTCTTCTTCTTCTTCTTCTTCTTCTTCTTCTTCTTCTTCTTCTTCTTCTTCTTCTTTCTTCTTCTTCTTCTTCTTCTTCTTCTTCTTCTTCTCTTCTTCTTCTTCTTCTTCTTCTTCTTCTTCTTCTTCTTCTTCTTCTTCTTCTTCTTCTTCTTCTTCTTCTTCTTCTTCTTCTTCTTCATCATCATCATTTTTTGTTTATGAATTTTATCGTACAAAACTGACCTTACTAGTGTGACGTTATCGGAGGTCTGGTTAATTTAAGAGTTTATAAGGTTAGGGTAATTTAATAATTATTGAGTACACATAAAAAACCAAAGAAAAAATAACAACCAATTCTTGTTCAGCTAAAGTTTCAAAAATAATTTCTTCTTGTAATTCTTTCTGATTTTGATCGTTTATTTGTTTTTGTCTATGCATTTTTAAAGATGTCTTAAATGTTATCATTTCGTATGTAGTTTTAAAAATTACACATCCATTATCCAAAGGACCCGCACTTATTTCCTTATGTAAAGTGGCGATCGGTCAAATTTTCTGAAACTGTCGAATTGACAAAAGTGTCAATAGGTTCAACTCAATCCTATGACTAGTTTTCGATATACAGGGCATTAAAGTTGAAAATTGCCTAGTTTTCGAAATTTTTATTTTTAAACTTACGAGCTAGATTAAATTTCTGTTGTATATACACGTTTACTAAATATTTTAGTAATACATTAGTACATACGAACAATTAAAAATATTTTTAGTTACAGGGTGATTCACAAATGTATGACGGTATATAGTTTTTCAAAATCTCACTAATTGTACTGTGACGTTAGGGAAGCATATTTTTAAAAAATACTACACAATATGGTATTTTGGCAATAAAATATTATACAGTACACTTTCTTATACAAGGTATTCTAATATATACAGTTACCCTGTAAATTTTAAACTTTTATCGTTACACACTTAATGTAATGTTATTAACTTACTCAAAAGTCACTAAAGAAATGTAAGGTAGTCTTTTTAATAATTTCAAACCATAATTATCATTTGGTGGTTTGCTGGGTGGCTCACCATTTATAAAAATATATTAACTCAATGAAACAATTTATCTGTGGCGCAACTGTAGTTATTGAGTGTTTCCAAAAACATATTGTGATTTATTTGTGAAGCACCCTGTAGCAATTATTTTAAACTAGTGGCAGCTTCTATCCAAAATATTGGAGGTTCACAATGACAGAATGTAGATCTCAGTACAAATGTAGGTAAAAACTTTTAGAGTCTTCGGTATATTATATTTTTCTAAAACGCTGAAAGTTTTTACCTACTTCTGTACTGAGATCCACGAGCCGCACTGTTTTAAAATGTCCCTTATATTGGATATCTCAGCAAAACTTATAATATTCTACAAAAAGACAATCTAGCTTTTCAGTTTGAAAAAAAAACTATAATCAGCAATTCTCCACTTTAACGCCCTGTATCTCGAAAACTGGTCATAGTATCGAATTTAAAATTCATAACTCTTAAAACGGTGTTAAAATTATTATACACCAAGTAAATGGTTACATTTGACCAGGAAAATTTTAGGGTGTTCGTGATTTTTGTACCTTTATTAAAATAGAATATCTTCCAAAAAATAAACCTTAGAGGTCCATATATTTTAATGATATTACCTTTCCCAAAAATCAATTCATAAGTACAGGGTTTTGAAGTAATCCTTAAACAAATAATAATTTTATATTGTGGTTCTCACTTTAAAACACCCTGTATAACAAATGTGTACAGTGCAATGATCGACAAAATACCATATTGAGTAGTAGTTTTTGAAAATGTGCTTCCCTGACGCCACAGTAGAATTAGGGCCGATTCCACTGTTGTGTTAAACGAAATTTTAATTACAAAACGAAGATTAAAATGACATTGTTAATGTTAAAATGTAATTATAATCTTCGATTAGCAATTTATCAGGTTAACAGAACAGTGGAATCGGCCCTTAGTGAGTTTTTGCAAAAACCTACCGTCATACATTTGTGAATCACCCTGTAATTAAAAATATATTTAATTGTACGTATGTAATAATATATTACAAAAACATGTGTATGCAACAGAAATTAAATCTAGCTCGTAAGTTGGAAAATAAAAATTCCGAAAAATTGGGAATCTTCAATTTTTATCAGTATATCGTACAAATACGATAAGTATCGTGCGTCTTGCATCACTGCTCTTACCGTTAATATGATCCCTTATAATTTTAGTCGAGTGACATGCGTAACAAGGCCAAATCGTGAGAGAGAACTCTCACACTCATTTCTCCATAGTTGCAGAATACGGCTCCAGATCGGACGTAACAACCACAAACCACATAGAGGTTCTATGTGAATGACCAAGGTCAAAACCGACAACTGACATTTCTTATGCTATTGGCTCCAAACACTAGATGGGACTACTGGCGAAATTGTGATTTCTTCCTCCATTTTTAATTTTTTTGGATGAATAAAGAATAACCAACAATCCAAAGATATGACGTGTATTTATTTTTTTGGTTGTTTCATTTTTCCGTCTC
Organism: Psylliodes chrysocephalus; assembly: GCA_927349885.1. Taxonomy (NCBI): domain Eukaryota; kingdom Metazoa; phylum Arthropoda; class Insecta; order Coleoptera; family Chrysomelidae; genus Psylliodes; species Psylliodes chrysocephalus. The sequence goes on along the minus strand of OV651818.1, from coordinate 30,197,212 downwards.
ATTTTACTGACTTTTCTTGTTGGCTTTAGCTTTTGGTTTCTGTTAATGGTTTCATCTTAGATATTTGCAAAATTGTAATGTTTTGTTTTTCTATTTACTACTGTGTTTTGCAATAATTTTGGTGCTACGTTGAAAACTTCGAGAAAAACTTCATTGATTCACCATGCATCATAAAAAGACATGCGGGTACAACTAAATTGATAATCAATTTATCACTGGACTAGATTCCGAAATCATTTTTCACATAAGAGGGTATACCATCTGTATTTGGATGGAAAATATTTATCAGCGAATGAATAGTTAAAAGTATTCACCTTTTAATCCAATACCTATATTACATTTGTCCTCAGTTAAAAAGACATTATTTATAAAATATATTATTTTAGTGTTAATAAAATGTATCTACTTCACATTTAAATATATTGATATTTTAAAGATTTCAGATTGTATACCTACGAGGGACACTGCCAAAGTTCGCGGAAAATGTAAAGCAAAACACAAATACGTTATGTAAATCGCATATTGCTTCTCAAAATATTCTCCTTTAAAATCTATACACTTTTGCTTCCAACGAAACCAATCTTCAAAATAATTTTGCCATTCTGAGCGAGGTACCTTCAAAACAAGTGATTTAAATGCTTCAACAGCCTCTTCAGGCGATGAAAAACGCTCGCCACGCATTTTATTTTTGATATGTCGAAATAGGAGGAAGTCATTGGGCGATAAATCAGGCGAATATGTGCAATGAGTCATTAATTGGATGTTGTTACTGGTCAAAAACTCTACAGTTCGTCGTGCTTGCATTGTCATGATGAAGAATGATTCGCCGGTTTATGTTGTGCCTTATGATTTAAGCGATAACTTCCGGCAAACAAATTGAAGTATACCAGTCAGAATTAAATGTGCTTCGATCCTCTAATGCAACAGTTGCAACATGACCCGTTTTTCCGAAGAAACAAGCAATCATTCATTTCGAAACGCTTCGTGAACGCACCACTTTTGTGGGTTTAGGTTCATTTTGGAACACCCATACAGTCGATTGCTGTTAAGTTTCAGGCTCATATGAATATATCCAAGATTCGTCACCTGTTACGATGTTATATACCGAATTTGAACGACCCCCTTCGAATTTGTTTAGCATTTCCTTGCACCACTTGACACGTGCCTGTTTTTGTTCTTCTTTCAAATTGTGTGGAATCCAACGACTGCAAAGCTTCCTGACATGCAAATGATCGTGCAAAATCGTATGTATTTGTTTCGCTGCAATGCCTAAGGATGCCTCTATCTCACGATAGGTCACATGCCGATCTGACAAAAACATTTCACGCACAGCATCAATATTTTTCGCGACAACAGAGATACATGGACGACCTTCGCGAAGATCGTCATCAAACGTTGGTCTTCCACGCTTGAATTCTGCGCATTTGTAAACCATAGTTTTGGATGGTGCTTCATCCCCAAATAATGAACTAAGTTTTTCCACACATTGTTGCGGTGTTAAACCGTATCGAAAATCATAAAAAATCTTCACTCGGAAGTCACGATTCGAAATTTCCATTTTTCACACAAATATTACTTTCGTTAACTTTTGTTGAAACGAAACCGAGCAGTTTGAAATCGAACTGTCAACTGAATGATAGGTGAAAAACGTCAAATTTTACGAATATGACAATCGAAGAACGCTGGCAATACAAGGAGCACTTGATTCCGCGAACTTTAGCAGTGGCCCTCGTATTTGCTCCAAGTAAGTATTCGTTAAATATGTATTATTATTATTTGTATTTATTTTGTACTAATATTTAAGTTATTAATAAACAAATTTTAAGAATGTTTTATTTTGTTATTTATTGGTATATCTCATATTTACTTAATAACAATAACATGCAAAACCAACTCTCCACATCAGATCCGTTATAACAAATTAATTCCTCAAATTTGGCATAATCAATCTAAATTATTTTGTAAAATAAAAGTTTCGAACTTACTAGTTCCATACTTATATTTAATGTTATAAAGATTTTAGGGAATTGCAAAAATAAAAGTAATTCGTAGGACCAGTAACCAAATTATAAACAATTCAGCAAGCAAGCAAATAAATAAGTAAATAAATATAACAATTAGTTTTTTTGGATGAAAAAATATCTAAAGTGTGTGGAAGATTATTTTGAAAAACAGTAAAGCAATTAATATTTTTGTATCTTCTTCTATCCTAAAATTTTAGGGCCAATCCTCGTATATTAAAGAAAATCTAGTTACACCACTGTCGTAAAAAGAAAATTTAGAAACGACGCACTCTGGGAATGGCAATGACGCAAGCGTCCTCCAACTAATAAATCAAGTAGGCCCAGACCAAGGGTTTGCCTTTTCCTATTGCGAATGTGAAGTCGTGTCATGTCATGTGTGTGAGAGGGGGTGGAGTTAAGTTTTATATGAAGAGATTGGTGGTTCGAGTTAGCTGAACGTATACGCAGTTTTAGATCAGATTTTTATCAATTTTACGTGGGCTGGAAAAGCGTTCAATGTTTAAGTGTTGGTATTATTATCCGTTTCATTATTTATTGAACTTTTTTTTGTACAAAGGATCTCGCACTTTTTATATCGATTTTTGAAAATGTAATCAATGTATTCAGTTGATGTTATATTTATTACAAGATTTATGTTTAGAAATGTAAACCTACCTAAGATTTGGTAAATAGAGACCTGTATATTTAATTACAGGCCGTCCAGCGATGGAGAGACTCTATCTGTATCTGACAAAACAATTTGAATGGATTTTGTTAAAAAATTATTTTAAATGAGATGCCTCCAAAGAAGTAGAGAGGGTAGAATGATAAGGTACCGTCTGCGCATCCACCACGAGTGAAGAAATTGTACATGATTCTACCTTTCACTCTTACAGACGAAAATAACAAGGAGAGGTTGCCCCCAAAGCAAAGTAAACAAATTCCAGGCTTGGCTTTGTTAAGTCATTATAATCATGTTTAGCTTTGTTTTTTGTTTGGGTTGTGGCTGTCGATTATTTATTGACTTGCTTATATTTGTGATTTAGTAATAAATTGTACCTGTTAACTATTTTTTGGTGCTCTGTTTTTTAATTGTTGCACAAAATGTTCTCAAACCGTCCCTGAATCATGTTTACAAAATGTGCAAAATGAAATTGTGCATAGTGTCTATACTTTTTCATTGATAGTTATCATTCTATCCCTCCCACTTCATTGGATGCCACTTCTATTATTTCGGATACCAATGGAACATGAAATGTTAGTTTCGCTTTGTATAGCTAAGTGTATAGCTAAAAATAATAAATAAAATAAAAATTATTTTCGAAAAAAACAAAAAAAATTACCAGTGAGCGTATTAAAATATTTTTTATTTTTGGTTAAAGTACGAGGGATGTTTCCAAAATTAAGTTAAGTTAACTTTCGTCAATATCACAATGTAGTTTTTTAACATAAGCTCCATTTAACTGTAGAGAACTTTTTCGGTGTCTCCTCAATTTACCTATTCATGGCGCGTTTTGCGTTAATTAAACTTTCAAATCTGGGAACAGATGATAATCACTTGGTACAATATTCGGAGAATAAGGTGGGTACGAAAGCAATTCTCAGCATAAATCTTTCAAAACATCCCTTGTTTTCTTGCGGTGTGTGGTCTTGCATTATCCTGTTGCAATAACGGACGCTTATGCAACTTTCCAGTCCGTTTTTTGACAAGTGCCTCTCGCAGTGGTCTGATAAATTCGTATAATATTCTGCGTTAATTGTAGTACTGTGACGGCCCACCCCCCGGTACCCCTTATTTTTTTTTAGTTCGTTGTTTTTACTCTCAAATGTTATTATTTATCTAACAAGTTAATTTTACTTTAAATTCTATACTTACTGTAATTAGTTTTTTTCCTCTAGTAGTAAAAGTGATCGTCTAGTTAATAAATTGATAATTTATATACTCACGTTGTGATAATGTTAATTTCGGTAAACCAGAATTCGATGCAAAGTTTGGTGCAAATTGATAAATGAAACCAGACAAATTTATATTTAAACTCTTTTATTTTTCATACTTTAAATGAATCAGAGCTCATTTAGGTCTGGCTTTTTATAATAAAGTTTAATGGCTATTGTGAAGTCTCTATGTCTTTAGTTCTCATTGAAAATACGAATGTGGGCGCAAAGGGGGTGGGTTATTTATCACTTGTCTTGAAAGCTTTGTGTATCGAAATATTTTCGAAATCGGTGTTAACATCGAAACTAGAAAGATAAGTATTTTAATGATAATTACATAGGAAAAGAAATATGTTTTATGGTGTTTTCTTGCTCTAGGGTCTCAGCCACGTGCACGAAATTTGGATCTTTTACGGACGTAGTTATAGTTATTATTTATTAGCTGTCGTAAATAAGATTTAATTATCTGGGAGATTTTTCGTTAAATGAAGGATTTTGAATTTAATAAGAATGCAATATTATATTTAATAAATGGAATTAATAAATTATTAAGGTACCTGGGTGCGGTAGGTTACAGTACCTTTCGCCAGTTAATCTATAAAAAAAAGGTGTCCAAATTCTTTCCTAATAAAAATAAAAAAACCAAAAAACGAAACAAAAAAATAAAAAACCAACAGAAAACAAAAAACACCAAATGTTTTAAAACAGGATTAAAACAAAAGGATAAAAAAAAAATTCTATAAAATATTAAGAACATTTTTATATCCATATATTAATAGTAATAGAAAAAACAATTGTAAAATACTTCATATGATTCTCTCATTCTAACTTGGTTTCAATAAAACAGAAATACATATTAGGCTAATGGATTATATCCGCAGTCACAAAATCCAATCCAATTCTTTCCAATTCAATCCATTCCAATCCATTCCAATCCATTCCAATCCATTCCAATCCATTCCAATCCATTCCAATCCATTCCAATCCATTCCAATCCATTCCAATCCATTCCAATCCATTCCAATCCATTCAAATCCATTCCAATCCATTCCAATCCATTCCAATCCATTCCAATCCATTCCAATCCATTCCAATCCATTCCAATCCATTCCAATCCATTCCAATCCATTCCAATCCATTCCAATCCATTCCAATCCATTCCAATCCATTCCAATCCATTCCAATCCATTCCAATCCATTCCAATCCATTCCAATCCATTCCAATCCATTCCAATCCATTCCAATCCATTCCAATCCATTCCAATCCATTCCAATCCATTCCAATCCATTCCAATCCATTCCAATCCATTCCAATCCATTCCAATCCATTCCAATCCATTCCAATCCATTCCAATCCATTCCAATCCATCCAATCCATTCCAATCCATTCCAATCCATTCCAATCCATTCCAATCCATTCCCAATCCATTCCAATCCATTCCAATCCATTCCAATCCATTCCAATCCATTCCAATCCATTCCAATCCAATCCATTCCAATCCATTCCAATCCATTCAAATCCATTCCAATCCATTCCAATCCATTCCAATCCATTCCAATCCATTCCAATCCATTCCAATCCATTCCAATCCATTCCAATCCATTCCAATCCATTCCAATCCATTCCAATCCATTCCAATCCATTCCAATCCATTCCAATCCATTCCAATCCATTCCAATCCATTCCAATCCATTCCAATCCATTCCAATCCATTCCAATCCATTCCAATCCATTCCAATCCATTCCAATCCATTCCAATCCATTCCAATCCATTCCAATCCATTCCAATCCATTCCAATCCATTCCAATCCATTCCAATCCATTCCAATCCATTCCAATCCATTCCAATCCATTCCAATCCATTCCAATCCATTCCAATCCATTCCAATCCATTCCAATCCATTCCAATCCATTCCAATCCAATCCAATCCAATCCATTCCAATCCAATCCATCCAATCCAATCCAATCCAATCCAATCCAATCCAATCCAATCCAATCCAATCCAATCCAATCCAATCCAATCCAATCCAATCCAATCCAATCCAATCCAATCCAATCCAATCCAATCCAATCCAATCCAATCCAATCCAATCCAATCCAATCCATTCCAATCCATTCCAATCCATTCCAATCCATCCAATCCATTCCAATCCATTCCAATCCATTCCAATCCATTCCAATCCATTCCAATCCATTCCAATCCATTCCAATCCATTCCAATCCATTCCAATCCATTCCAATCCATTCCAATCCATTCCAATCCATTCCAATCCATTCCAATCCATTCCAATCCATTCCAATCCATTCCAATCCATTCCAATCCATTCCAATCCATTCCAATCCATTCCAATCCATTCCAATCCATTCCAATCCATTCCAATCCATTCCAATCCATTCCAATCCATTCCAATCCATTCCAATCCATTCCAATCCATTCCAATCCATTCCAATCCATTCCAATCCATTCCAATCCATTCCAATCCATTCCAATCCATTCCAATCCATTCCAATCCATTCCAATCCATTCCAATCCATTCCAATCCATTCCAATCCATTCCAATCCATTCCAATCCATTCCAATCCATTCCAATCCATTCCAATCCATTCCAATCCATTCCAATCCATTCCAATCCATTCCAATCCATTCCAATCCATTCCAATCCATTCCAATCCATTCCAATCCATTCCAATCCATTCCAATCCATTCAATCCATTCCAATCCATTCCAATCCATTCCAATCCATTCCAATCCATTCCAATCCATTCCAATCCATTCCAATCCATTCCAATCCATTCCAATCCATTCCAATCCATTCCAATCCATTCCAATCCATTCCAATCCATTCCAATCCATTCCAATCCATTCCAATCCATTCCAATCCATTCCAATCCATTCCAATCCATTCCAATCCATTCCAATCCATTCCAATCCATTCCAATCCATTCCAATCCATTCCAATCCATTCCAATCCATTCCAATCCATTCCAATCCATTCCAATCCATTCCAATCCATTCCAATCCATTCCAATCCATTCCAATCCATTCCAATCCATTCCAATCCATTCCAATCCATTCCAATCCATTCCAATCCATTCCAATCCATTCCATCCATTCCAATCCATTCCAATCCATTCCAATCCATTCCAATCCATTCCAATCCATTCCAATCCATTCCAATCCATTCCAATCCATTCCAATCCATTCCAATCCATTCCAATCCATTCCAATCCATTCCAATCCATTCCAATCCATTCCAATCCATTCCAATCCATTCCAATCCATTCCAATCCATTCCAATCCATTCCAATCCATTCCAATCCATTCCAATCCATTCCAATCCATTCCAATCCATTCCAATCCATTCCAATCCATTCCAATCCATTCCAATCCATTCCAATCCATTCAATCCATTCCAATCCATTCCAATCCATTCCAATCCATTCCAATCCATTCCAATCCATTCCAATCCATTCCAATCCATTCCAATCCATTCCAATCCATTCCAATCCATTCCAATCCATTCCAATCCATTCCAATCCATTCCAATCCATTCCAATCCATTCCAATCCATTCCAATCCATTCCAATCCATTCCAAATCCATTCCAATCCATTCCACATCCATTCAATCCATTCCAATCCATTCCAATTCCAATTCCAATCCATTCCAATCCAATCCAAATCCATTCCAATCCATTCCAATCCATTCCAATCCATTCAATCCAATCCATTCCAATCCATTCCAATCCATTCCAATCCATTCCAATCCATTCCAATCCAATCCAATCAATCATTCCAATCCATTCCAATCCATTCCAATCCATTCCAATCCATTCCAATCCATTCCAATCCATTCCAATCCATTCCAATCCATTCCAATCCATTCCAATCCATTCCAATCCATTCCAATCCATTCCAATCCATTCCAATCCATTCCAATCCATTCCAATCCATTCCAATCCATTCCAATCCAATCATCCAATCCATTCCAACCATCCATTCCAATCCATCCAATCCATTCCAATCCAATCCAATCCATTCCAATCCATTCCAATCCATAATCACCAATCCATTCCAATCCATTCCACCATCCAATCCAATCCATTCCAATCCACACCAAACCAATGCCAATCCAATCAACATCCAATCCATTCCAATCCATTCCAATCCAAACCAATCCATTCCAATCCATTCCAATCCAATCCAATCATCCAATCCAATCCAACCATCCAATCCATTCCAATCCAATCCATCCATCCATTCCAATCCATTCCAATCCAATCCAATCCATTCCAATCCAATTCAATCAATCCAAATCCAATCCATTCCAATCCAATCCAATCCAATCCAATCCAATCCAACACCAATCCAATCCAATCCAATCCAACCCACCATCCAATCCCAATCCAATCCAATCCAATCCAATCCAATCCAATCCAATCCAATCCAATCCAATCCAATCCACCATCCAATCCAATCCAATCCAATCCAATCCAATCCAATCCAATCCAATCCAATCCAATCCAATCCAATCCAATCCAATCCAATCCAATCCAATCCAATCCAATCCAATCCAATCCAATCCAATCCAATCCAATCCAATCCAATCCAATCCAATCCAATCCAATCCAATCCAATCCAATCCAATCCAATCCAATCCAATCCAATCCAATCCAATCCAATCCAATCCAATCCAATCCAATCCAATCCAATCATCCAATCCAATCCAATCCAATCCAATCCAATCCAATCCAATCCAATCCAATCCAATCCAATCCAATCCAATCCAATCCAATCCAATCCAATCCAATCCAATCCAATCCAATCCAATCCAATCAATCCAATCCAATCCAATCCAATCCAATCCAATCCAATCCAATCCAATCCAATCCAATCCAATCCAATCCAATCCAATCCAATCCAATCCAATCCAATCCAATCCAATCCAATCCAATCCAATCCAATCCAATCCAATCCAATCCAATCCAATCCAATCCAATCCAATCCAATCCAATCCAATCCAATCCAATCCAATCCAATCCAATCCAATCCAATCCAATCCAATCCAATCCAATCCAATCCAATCCAATCCAATCCAATCCAATCCAATCCAATCAATCCAATCCAATCCAATCCAATCCAATCCAATCCAATCCAATCCAATCCAATCCAATCCATCAATCCAATCCAATCCAATCCAATCCAATCCAATCCAATCCAATCCAATCCAATCCAATCCAATCCAATCCACTCCAATCCAAACCAATCCAATCCAATCCAATCCAATCCAATCCAATCCAATCCAATCCAATCCAATCCAATCCAATCCAATCCAATCCAATCCAATGCAATGCAATGCAATGCAATCCAATCCACTCCAATTTTTTTTGAAAAGCGAAATATTTGACGGAACCCTAAAAACATTTCAAAAAAAAAAAGGTCAAAAAAAATCATATAAATCATATCCTCTTTCCTTTTAGTGACTTCTAAAAAAAAGATTGATTATGATTATTACAAAGGCTTTGCGGAGCTCCAGGGCTCCACGGAGTAAACTTTGAGTAATACTGCTCTATAACTATTATTGCTTTTCCATGCAAAATAAAAGTGGATTTTTACGCGAATTTGGTTTAAACGTAAGCAATAAAGTAAAAAAAAGAAGTGTGAAATGCTTATTATAATTTGTATTTTAGAATTATTACACCTACTAATAAGAAATATTATTTAATAACCATCTAACTCGTTACAGCAGCTGGCGCTCACACTGTAAATGTCACATGATGCATCACACGACTTTGTTAACTGTGGGCTGATCGAGCAAAGATTAATCTGTTGAATTAATCTGAATAATATAAAAATATAATAAATTAAATTGAATGCTTTTATCTAATATACACATTACTGAATTTGCATTATTCATAAATCATAGAGTTTCATAATAATTATTTGAATTTATTTATAATTCAATAAAGTATTGGAGAAATACAGACTATGAAATAAATAACAAAGGTATCTACACTTGGTTTTTTTTTTTTGTAAAATAAGCATCTGACAGAATTTGAAGGGAGATGATTCGTTTAAAATATGAAAAATAAACCTAAACTACTAAAAGTGAAATATTATAAAAGAATATGATAGTGAGGGTTCCCAAGTCGCGGTAAAAGGGGAAAGTGTTAAGTCGCCGATTAGTGTTTCGACTAGTCCCAGGCGCATATCTGTAAACAGCACCCAGGATCGCAAGTCGGTTCTGGCCGAACGCTGCCACAACTACTCTAGCAAATTCGTCGCGTAAACAGGAACCTCTCCCGTAAAATAGCAGACGATATCGCCAAATTCGCGGATATGTAACACCTAATGAACATGATCGAGAACAATCGATTAATAGTGACTATTAGGTTCCTGGATTCTATATACACTGATGATGTAAAGAACAGCAAGTTTGGTAATACAAATTTTTTAAATATTATATGTGGATGCTACTGGAAATTATGATGTAGAAAAGCAGTTCGAGGTATCCCAGTTGGATGCGTCATTACAATTTCTGAAAAGAGTGAGGTGTTTGATGTACCAGTAAAAAATTTAATAGAAATTGTGCCAATGTTATTATAGTTATGAACAAAGTGGATACCAGAAAATATTCAGCAGATCATAAGGATGTAAATTCCGATAACATAAATTATATAGACAGTTTTCAGTAGTTACTGTCAAGTTTCTCAAGCAGTACCGAATATTATGTTAATATACAAGTTTGCAGGTGGTCTTGTCCTGAAGGCCTTACAGGGAAAATATGCACAGCTCTTTTCAAAAAATACAACGGCATGCAAGATTTTGTCGTAAGACCAAAAGACAATTTTATTCAAAATAGCTTTCGGAACCAGCCCTACTGCATAACTATTAAAAACACTGCTGTTAAAGGAAGGGGAATATGGTACTTCCTGCATGAGAAAAATCAATCTTTCTTTATTGGAGAAATCCATAGTACATCATTTTCATGTGACAAATATAGCGACGACGATTTTGAAGGTTATGATAATATAAATCAAAGTGTCGAGAAATTGAACACCAATGCTTTTAAAAACTAATGGAAAATCTTTACAACGACTGATGTTAAAAAAAATCTGAAGGACGACCCAGAAAACTTTCAAGAAGGCGTAAAAGCCTTTATCAGTAATCATAATAGGAGTGTTAAAAGTTCTTTCTCGCTTTTAAGTGGCATATATTGCCTGTAAGTTTGCTGGAACTAATATTAAATGATCAATTCACAATTCACGTAAAGACATAACAATTTCGGTACGATCAATTGTTATTATACGCAGAAAAAACAAATTTACTAGCTCCCAAGTTAAAAACATCCTCGTAATGCTGTCACTTTTCTCAGTGTAAATCAGTAAAGGTACATACAAAGTAGTAAAGTTAGGTAAAAAGTATAGTAATGCAAGTTCTCTGTTAACCCAAATATGAAATTTTGCAATACTCAACTAAATTCTTTTCAATATAAAATGAAAACAGAGGTATCAAATGATATTGCTTAATGCATAAATTCTCAAATTATAATAGAAAAAAGAATAAAGATATACAAACATTTACTACTTGTATTAAAATATAATTTAAATTGGTTCAAAATAAATTAGTTATGCAATTGTGAGGTACTTAACCATGTAAAGAAAAAACATGAAATGCTAGATAATATAGTTCAAAGTCAACTTAGGTATTTTAAGATTGAATTTAAGGAAAAGGTAAACAAATTAAAATATTACTCAAGTTCAATAACTATACAGATTTACTATCAATCAAGAGAAAAAATTCCTAATACATGTTTCAGTTAAATGGTCATAATAAAGAATTAATTATAAAGGAAAGAAATTCAAAACCTAAAGAAAATGTAGAATTTAATTTACTAAATTTAATAAAAAGTAGATAAAGACATTAAATAAATCACTGCACTAAGATTCAAATTGCAAAAAAAAATTATAAATATATTTCTATACACTCTTCTAATATAGTAAATGCAAACTGACGTCTCAGTTTCAAAAACTTGTACAGAATCATATTAATAACTGATAGATACAGTGTTAAGCAAGCAAACGAAATATAATTCGGACACTCTCCTAAATTGGTAATTGCAAACTAGATAGTTTCAAATACTTATCCAAAATTATACTAACAAATAAAGAGAAATGTAAAGAGAAAATTATGTTAACTAGGAAATTAGGTAGACATTTTTAATAATAAAAGAAAACTATTTGTAACTGAATATATATTACCAAAAATTAGGGTAGCTATTACAGACAGTATTGCTTTAAAAAATAAGCAGTAGCACACAGTTAAAAGTTAGAAGGTAATGTCTGGTCTGACTCACAAATATTCCAATGGTGTTAAAGAAAAAATTGACTACAGGCGGTATAACTTGGTCGTGTAGGTAATAGCAGAATAATAGAAAGCCAGATACTAATTTTTACTATTCTGGCCTAACATTAAATATTCCAATGGTGTTAAAGGAAAAAATTGACTACAGGCAGTATAACTTGGTCGTGTAGGTAATAGCAGAATAGTAAAAAGCCAGATACTAATTTTTACTATTCTGGCCTGACAATATTTGAAAAATTTAGTAATATTTTAACTTATTAAAAGGAACGGTATGGAAATCAAGACAATTGCAGAATATATTATTCACTGTCAGAGGTATCATTATTAACGTTAGGTATGACTTCATTATCATCATCTTCGGATAAATGTAAAAAGCAATAAATTTAATTAGTTAAAGGCACAAAGTTTTATCACTAACAAAAAAAATTTTACTCGATAGGCACAAAAATCAACTTTAGGTAAAAATCCATAAACTATACACTTTTATCAGTGTATAATGAATATATAGATATATCACTAGCACAATAATAAATATGTGTAAATATATAAAAATATGTATAAATAAACACTGAACCTAGTACAAAATGCAGATACTATATAAAACTTGACGATACGATACACAGATTTATAGAAAAGGTTAAAATGATATGTAAGAAAGTATTAGTAAAAATATAGAAGACATGCAGTTAGTATCGTTAATCTCTGTGAAATACCTATGTGAATTAGAACGATAAGTTATAAGGAATCTATTTCAAAGTAACGAGTTATTTAACCCAGTAGTTGAGGCGCCATTTTTGTAACCTGATACTTGTTGTTTTATCTATTTGTCATAGTGTTTTAAGCTCAATTGATTTTGGGAGTGGGTCAGGTTATTAAATAACTCGTATTACCTTGAAAAAGAAGTTGGGCACCACTATATTTAAAACTTATTATACTATAGATTAGTGATAAAAATATAGAAAATCACTAACCATTAAGATATTATATTTAAACAAAGATTTAGATAAGGTAGTGACAAATTCTAATTCACAGAGATTTACCTCATTCAAATTTAGATGATTAGATGATTTATTTTAAAAAACAAAGACTTATGTGTTATAATAGGAGGTAGAATATAAGGAGTGATTTGTAGGCCTTCTTTAAAGGGACTTCTTCGGATAGCACCAAACTCTTAGGTATAAATCTTCATCAACTTCTTGATATAAAATTGATATAAACTTCTTAGATAAAACTTGAAATAAACTTCTTAGATAGGACTTGAAATAAACTTCTTAGATAGGACTCGTACTAAACTTTTGAGTAGAGATGTTACAAAAAATCACATAAGGCATGACATCGCTAATTTTGTTTGCCCTTAAAGTTTTCCAGAAAATAACAATCAAATATATCTTGATATATATTGTTGAAGGGAAACATTTTCTTCCTCTTAACATTGCAGAAAAACATTTATCCACGAATAGTAGATAACAATCATTAAAAATATGAATCAATGTTTGCTGATTTAAAAATTTATTTGTATGCCTATTGTTGTGATTCATTTTTACAGGTTGCCATAGAAACCACAAAAAAAACTACTATGATTATGGTTGTCTAATTGTCTAACAATAGTTTATAATTATTATTCACTATCTCTGCAAATGGTTTATACAATGCCATCCTTCTTCCTTTCATACATAAACATGGTTTAAAAGGTAGGTAAAAATATTAGTAATTCAGGTTTAAAAGGTAGGTTCACAATGAATTAGGATTGTAATTTTCAGGGAAAACACAATTGTCGCTGTCACGTCTTATGTGATTTTTTGAATATAAAATAATTTTTTTTAACCACTTTGCTCAGAATAGGGATTGGCACAGGTGTAAATTGGTAAAGTGCAATGTTGTTACATGCCTTTGGAGCTTATTTCATTTCGTTATCAGATGACGGTCGAAATTTGCAGTGGGCTCTCATACTACTAGCACAGCTTATACAATACAGCTAAAACACTCTCTTGGCGGCAACGGTTTGCGTCGATTTCGTCGCGCATCGCTTAAGCTCCGCCTTCGAAGGGAAAAGACGGTTTTGGCGTTCAGAAGTGTACTTAGGTAAGGTGTTGAGTCGTGCGTATAATTTCGTTGATTGTATAATTTCGTGGAGCATATAATTTCGTAGATTTTGTTTGAGTTAAAGGTACTGTTATTATTTTGGTGACTCTTTAGCTGTGAGTAGAATGAATGAAAAAAAAGACATCATTCTGTTTGTGCAGTCAAAAGCTGTTTTAATAAGGGTTATACCTGCAAGAAAACATTCTTTAGTTTTCCCAAGGACCCAAACCGATAAGTACCACATTATAAGAAATTTTCATTGTTAAAAATATAATTTATACAGGGTGTCCCATTAGTGCGTTATTGTTCATTATTTTGTTGTAGACACGCAAGAAAGTTTTAAATAAAAGGTATATGGATTTGAAAAATACCTACATATTTTAAAAATATCTTTGGATATACAGGGTGTCACGTTTTTGCCTGGCAAATTAAAATGTATGTTTTTTAAATGGAACACCTTCTATTTTATTTTATGATGAAATTATTAACACCCTAAATTATTGTAAAGACGAATTGCTACAGAAAATTTTTATCAGGTATGTGTGTGGTTACCTTTTAATAAAAGCCTTGCGGATCCACTCCTGCGATACCTGTCTTAAATATAACAAAGATCACGTTGAAATAGATGATTTTTCTTTTTATTGCTTTTTAAAGGCATATGATAACGCCAATTCAGATACATTTGGAAATCTGCAACTGTCAAATGATGAATTTGTAGAACTAATATTCAATATTGAAAAGATATTTCAAAATAATTTTGAAGAATTTGCTACAAAAAATAACATTTGTACCACACTTTTAGAATTAATTAACCCAATACCCTTTAGTCATCCATGCTAACGTTTTCCAAAAGAATAACTTATTTTATTGTATGTTTAATCTCAATAACTAAAAAATATACTGACAATTAGTTTGGCAGAATTGTCATTTATTTAAAATTTTAAAAATAATAGCAGTCGGTTGATCAAAATATGAACGGTGATTGGCGAATTTATTTTTTTTTGGGGTGTTCTCACTACCTAGAATGGATATGAAATATATTCGTTCAATTGAAGGCAATAGCATACTTTTTCGTTTTGTAATCTGTGCATGGATATTAGCCAATCTACGCACATACTACAAAACGAAAAAGTATGTTATTGTGTTCAACTACGAATATATTTCATATCCATTTTAGGTAGTAAGAACACTTTAACAAAATTAAATCTACAAATCACAGTTCATATTTTGGTCACCCAACTCCTATTATTTAAAATTTTTTAAATAAGTGACAATTCTGTTAAACTAATTGTCAATATATATTTTAGTTATTGATATTAAATATACATTAAAATTTTTGTGCAGACTCGATAAATAATAGCATTTTTGTTTCTATTGTGTCCACATTTAAAAAAAAAAATAAATTTTAATTAAACTACATGATACTAATTTAATTACGAGTATTAAAACTAAAGTCCTGAAAGTTTCGGTAAAGATGAAGACAGAGCATCTGCCTTCCATGCGAAAAGTCCGGGATCGAATCTAGGCCGAGGACTAACTAATTTTTCATGTTTATTTTATTTTATAAATTAGTCAACTTCGTAAATTATTTTAAAATTAGTTATTTTGTCTAAATAACCTAAAATAATTTTTTAAATTTGTAGATTTTCGTTAGTGGGTCGTAGAAAAAATATACTGACCATATCGAGTAGATTGTTCATATCACAATCAGACGATTGAGTTCTCCGCCTACGACGTCGTGCTCAAACTTCGTCTTTGTGTGATATGTCTATCATATCCACCCTTGTTGAACAAACTACAATTTATTTGTTTTCTTGGTTTAAGTTTTACATCAGAAATAGGAATTAAATTAATTTACTTTTCAAGTTTTCTTGTAAAAATCGATATTACTTTCTCCAAGTACAAATTTAGTACCTACCTAAAATAAGTACTAATTATGTTATATCTTGTAATATTTTAATTCAAATTTCACATTACTGTAAAGTTTTAAAATTTCCTACTTCGGTATGGTCAGAGAAAAATTGAAAAAATTGAATATATTATATTAATAAAAACTGTCAAAGTATAACTTCTATAAATCTGTATTTCAAATAATAAGAATACATCTAAATATAACCAATATTGTTAAAACAAAAGCACACATTCTTTATAATTCCAAAATACCATAGAGTTCCCAGACCTCAGTCGAAGCATTCGTTTATCTAGGTATAAACCCTTTGCGCGAAGAGTAACACTTGCCAGAGACACGGGGGTACCACTTGATTTGCATCCACGAGCGTGACACAATTCTTTAACAATTGAAGCCCTTGGTGTAAAATGGATCCAAGCCACAATTTGTCGTGAAGTGACTGTTTTAGCTCAAAACATTTGTTAACGAGGATTTTACTAGCCATATATAAATTATTTTACCTCTAATCCGAAAGATGTGCTATTTTTCGTAATATTTATATTTAAATAATTTTTTAATTATATTTGAAAGATTTAAAACAAATTAAAAATGTAATTTCCCAAAACTTACTTAATATGGCATGTGACCAACCTTATTACGCCAAGGTTTTCAATTTTTTCAATAATAAAAAAATTGTTTAATCCGGGCCCGACTTTTCCCTCGAATCTAACAGAGATAGCACCATTCCGTCTTGCTTGGTTCTCGACCGCCAGATCAAAGACGCCGACACGGAGTTGTGGAGCTGTATTGTATAAGCTGTGCTACTAGTAGTAAGTTACACAGCAAGGTGTATGGTGGTTCCACGTTAGATATTCGAACTTTTTTAATTCCAAAAAAATATCGAAAGTTATGGCTCATCCAATAAATGTTATATTTTTGGAGCATAGGTGATTTATCGTTACGTGTTTTATACATATTTTGGAAATAAACCTAATTGTAGACATTTGTACACAGAGAACATTTTCTATTTATCATTCATGCGGTGGACATAAGGACATAGCACATAAATTCTTGGATATAATACAAAAAAATCTACCTATTGCTTGATCGGTCAGCAAACAAAAAATGCTGGGGAGACCTTCAAAAAATAAAGTCTGTACCCAGCCAAGCCGAAGAAGAACGGAAGTGCCGCCTCCTACAGATGTTCAATTGGATGACAATCATATGCTAAAAGAACGCTAAAACGAACCTTCCTGGGGACTGTAAGAATATTGGTTACAATGGCAAGTCCCGATGGATTTGCATTAAATGCAACGTACATTTGTGCCTTCAAAAAGATCGAAACTTCACCAAAAATGTGTATGCTCATTAAAAAGTGACTAATTTTAGGAAATTTAAATTTTTTGAAAACATTGACATTCTTCTCCAAATTTTACGGAAAGCGAAGAATTCCCCTCCTATTGGCAACACTGATAATAAGGAATGATACTTAGACGTAGAGTAGAATATAAATAATACTTACGCCGCTCCCCCCGAATTTAAATGACATTTTTAGCAAAACGTGACCGTTATGTTGATTGTTGATTTCGAGTAGTCAGTCATCGTTTCTGAATGAAACGAACTAATCTCGAAAAGATCACATTATTTAAATGCACAATCGCTCTTGGAATGTCACAATATTAGTCACATAAATAAGCTCTTGACTAAGTGAAGGGTTTCGGCATTCACTTTGCACAATCTTTCCGTAATCTCTTTGAATATTCTGAAACATCAACATCTTGAGAAATAGATAGCTAACTGGCCGATTTCTTAGTATTTATTGAAACGCTGCAGGTCTTATCTACAAATGTTTATTTTTATGACGAGAAAGAAATAAGTAATTACTGAACGACTCGACAAAAATCTTTGAATGATTTTTATATGGCATAATTTAATGTTTAATTACTACACCTGCTTCCTAACAAAATGGTCCATTCTGAATGAAAATGTAACAAGTTAAAAACAAAAATGATATAATAAAAAAAAATTAAATTTACAAGGCAGGTAGAAGGTAGGAGATACTTAAAGAACTCAAAAAGTGAAATTGCTAAAATATTTGAGTACTTTAGTAAATCTCACTTTCAGTAATGGTTCTGTGCCTCAAGTATTCAAAATACCTGGAGTTGTTTCAGTGTATAGATTAATATCAAACTGTTTTTTGCTATAAAAATAATACAATGTAAAACATATAAAAAATATATGTATCTTTTTTTATAAGAAAAAACTACTAATTTTCGTAAATCCTACCAAAATTAAATCCTTTGCGAATCACTGTCATCAATGTTAAAGTTAATTATAATAGAATTAATTTATAATCTATCAAAAACGCTTTTTCTTTTTTACCATTTTAATATTTATTTTTCGATATTTTCGATCAAATTTTTCCATATTTTGAGAGTAATTATTGTAGAAGAGCTTCAGAGCACATAATTATTTTAATATATTGGTTTTTTATAATTCTTTAATGCTTGCGACATACTACTGACAATAGTATTTTTTAGACAAATATAAACAAAAGACAGACAAGCCCAGTAGAGCCACTACTGGCTGAGCATGGGCATTTATAGTTTATTAAAATAATCGATTTTAATTTATTTAGGTTTAGGGTTGCTGCAATACATTAAAATAAACAGGAAATCAAATTCTTATTTCTAAAAATGTCTATATAGAAAGATATTTGTAATTTAAAAATATATATTATAAACTTGGACAAAAATATTTAGTTATTTAATCAATGTCAGGAAATACTAGAAATTAATTCAATGAAAGATTTAATAACTTTAAATTAAAAGCTTAAATTTAGAACAAAATAAAATTAGATAGAAATAAGTTTTAAATGATTAAAAACAATGACAAGAAAATAAAATAATAGTAAAATAAAATACTTAATGCACGTACGAGATGGCGTACCTGAAATAAAAGAAAAACAATTATGAACAATCAAGTTTACCATAAGTAGTTTTATATTAAAGAAAGTTATGAGAAAGGTGATATTCGTAAACAAAATATTTATAATCCTTTTAATTAACAAGAAAATTATATTGATCACTCTTTATATCAAATTATTGATCTAAAACAAAATATAATTGACCCAACTTTAAATTTTCCATAATTGACACAAAGTTAGATTCCACATCCTGTTGACACTGACTGTAATGCCCAAATTGTCGTTCGATATATAAATCAAATCATTACTAGCACACTGCACATTACAATGTCACTAGCCCGCACCAACCATGGTACGGCCACTCTGGAAAACTGACCACAGTAATCACAAAATAAACGCATACACTACGTCAGAATAGATAATTTAACTCACTTTGCTTTTGATTACACCTCGTAGAAGAAAAGGAAATATAAGTAAATTGTCAAAGAAGTTTTAATTATTTAATACAACCCTGTTAATTTAGGACTATTTAGAAGACCAACGTACGATGTAACCCTGCCTTATCTTTGACAATATAATGGTCATTTGGCAATAATTTTTTTATAACCATTGGACCCGAGTAATTTGGTGTTAGCTTACGACTCGTCCTAGTTGCTGGTGTTTGCTTCAAGATGACTACTAGATCACCTTCATTGTATATTTTACCCTTGCGTCTCTTGTCAAAATTAGCTTTTTGTCTTGACTGGTTTGAAATTATCTTCTCGGAAACTTCCTCTTGGATATTAATAAGGTCATCAATTAATTCTGGAATCTGTTGTATTTTGTCTTTAAGTAGACTTATTAGGCACATTGTTAATCACAAATTGTACAGATGTAACGTATTGATCTCACAAATTTTCTTCCGGAATTGATGGTAATAGTGATGATAGTATTGTACGGTTCAACCGTTCTACCTGTCCATTTGCTCTAGGTGCTGCTACTGCATTAACAATATGTCGAATATTGTTCTGTTTGCAAAATGACTTGAAATGTTTCGACGTAAAACAGCTACCTTGATCTGATATTAAGCTTTTCGGTGTTCCATAAGTTGCAAAAATATCTTTAAAATATTCTGACATATTTTGTCTTGGTAGACCTAACTGCTCGTAGTAAAATAAATTTTATAAAATAATCAATGCCAACTATCAGATGGATGTTATTTTTCTTGGATTTTGGAAACGGTCCTAGGTGGTCAACATGAAAGGTAGAGAAAGGTTGGATGCCTTTTGGAATAGGATGTAAAAATCCTTCCTTATTTCCAGAATTACGTTTGTTGAATAGGCATTCTTGGGAACCAATAGTTCTCACACAAACGATGTAGTGTTTTTTCCACATCTAAATGTCCGAAATCATCGTGAGCTGCCTTTACCACTCTGCCATTCCTTGTAGAACTACCCATAATATACCTTGTGCAGTTATCCAATATAATCGTTCATCTCGTAAACAGTAACTTTTGTAAATGTGCTTTTATTATTCTAATACTGGCGGTTTAGTTAATATTTGGTATATTTTTTTTGATTTTATCGTCTGTCAATTGTCCAGATAAAATCCAATCTGCTTCTTCTATTCGGAAAATAGCTTCACATTCAATTGGTGTGGATACATTAAAATTTCGACTTAATGCGTCCACCTGATTCATCCTATTTCTGGGTCTATATTGGACGTCAAAATTATATTCTTGTAGTTTTAACCAGGCATTAACTGTTTCTTGTTACTTGTAGCCTTTAATGAATTATAACCGGTTATCACAGTAAACGAGATACCTAAAATATAAATTCTAAATTTTCGTAAGCTTTCCAGAACAGCTAAAGTTTCGAGTTCATACGAATGGTATCTTTGTTCTGCTTCGGGAGTTTGTCTGGTGTAGTAAGCGACTGGATCTATAGTCTCGATTACTTCGTTGTAATAAGATACCTGCTAAACCTAACTGACTGGCATCTGTGTGGGCTTCAGTTTTTGCATCCGGATCAAATAAGTTTAGGACATGTTGACTTAATAAGATTTCTTTGAGTTTTGTAAATGCATCCTCTTCTTTATCATCTCATATCCAACTTACTGACTTTTTGGTTAAATTTGTCAAAGGTCTTATTAAAATGGCATAGTCTTTAACAAAATGCCGGAAGTAACCTGCTTTAATTTTATCGCTACCAGGTTTAACTGTTCCTTGTTCTATCTCAAATCCAAGATAATATACAGATGTTTTGAGGAAACTACACTTCTTTAAATTTAGTGTTAGACCCTCTTTTCTAAAAATTTCTAACGCTTCTCTAGAAACATTCAGAGTTTCTTCAATTGTTTTAGCAAACAAAAGAACATCATCTAAGTATAATGCAGATTTTTCTCTGATATGTTTTATGATTTTGGTCAGCAGTCTTTGGAATATTCTTGGAGCATTGGGTAGTACAAACGGAACTTTGGCAGTTACGAAAGGAATATATTGGTTTAATGACCCTTCAATTGGCTTTTGATGATATCCTGATCTAAGGTGTAGACTTATAAAATAATTTAAATTTTTTAATTTGTCTATTTGATCATCTATCCGGGGCAAAGAATAATTATCTTTTACAGTTAGAGTTTAATTTTCAGTAGTTCTTCATTTTTCTTCTTAACCAGTAAAACAAGAAAAGCACATTGAGACGTTTATATGGAAAGTTATTGTCAAAATTGCCAATATTGTCAATGCGTCCTTTACACTAAAGTACGTAGCGAAGATGTGGAAGGCGACAGAATGATACCTAAGCCAGGTAAACTTCCCCATGAAGTTACATCGTACAGACCCATCCCTTGTTACCTGTTATCTCTTCTTAAGAGAGATTGTAGAAAAAATAGACCTAATACCTTCCAGTTTGGCTTCAGAGAAAAACACTCGACCATCGACCAAGTTCTTAGAATCACAGATATCGTTGAATAGTCCCTAGAATAAAAAAAGTTTGCCCCACCGTCTTTTTGGATGTAGCTCAGGCTTTCATCAAAGTATGGCATGAAAGCCTGATTCAAAAACTGAACATGTTCTTGCTACGTCAATACTTTGAGCTTTTAAAATTCTCTTTATCAGAAAGGTATTTCAGAATTAAATAGGACGAAGCCTATTCTGACCTAAGAGAAATTAAGGCAGGAGTACCTCAAGCTAGTGTACTAGTTTCAGTACTATACTTGTTGTATACCAGATATATTCCTAATCTTAAGCCAAATATTATCGCAACATTTAATGATGATATCGCAATCCTTGCTGTTGAAAAAAATCACGAAGACGCTAATAGAAAATTACGAATAAAATTGAATGAAGGCAAATCTGTTCATATCAGTTTCAGCAATAAACAAAATAAATGTACCTATTCCTATTAGAATAAACGACACTCACATCCCTTTTGCCAATGCAGCAAAATATCTGTGTATGACACTTGATTGTAGATTTAGCTGGAAAGTCCATATTAAAAAAAAAACGCAAAGATCTGGGTATAAAATACAAAAGAATGTATTGGTTGTTAAGAAAAAATTCCAAATTATCCACGTACAACAAACTGCTTCTCTACAGGCAGATATTGAAACCCGTATAGACGCATGGTTTTCAGCTTTGGGGCTGTGCCAGTAAAAGTAACATCCAAGTCATTCAACTTTTCGAGAATAAAGTATTAAGGAACATCGTCGATGCACCCTGTTACTGCCGCAATACTGATCTTCATAGTAGAGACATAGTAGAGACACAATACAAAAATTTGCCAGTAGTCACCAACAACGACTGCTCCAACATGTAAACCTTGAGATTATTCAGCTCCTCAACAATTCCAATCTAATATAAAGAACAAAGCCTTTTGAGTTAGTTCAGTGATGTTAGATAAAAGCAGCATATAATGCGACTTAGTGTTATACGTTAACGGTAGTGTAACTAAATAATTAGACTCTAAGGTAAATAGAATCTTAGTTTATGCAGTTTTTCGTCTCTAGATAAGTTAGGTTAGAATAAAATTGTTATTTGATCTTAATGATCAGATTGTAATAATTGTAAATGTTTCTTTACTTGGGGCATTTATTAAAAAAATAATAATTGTGCTACGATAAGGTAGCACTCTACAGAGACATTTAAGTAAGAAATGTGGGAAACCCTCCCTTTTAAAAACTACTAGATATTTATTAAAACAAAAAGCTGAAAATTTTCATAGATTTAATATAGAATGCTTTTAATGGACAAAGTTGGTAAAATTTGCATATCGAAATCTTATGATAATTCTAAACGTGTAAGCAGAGATATCAAAGGACACTATATTAAAGAATTGGTTATCAATGGTTAAATTAAATTGGATTATGTATAATTCTGCAAGTGGTTTTAGAATTTATTTAAATATTTTACAATGGTAATGTTATTGTGAGTCACGAGTATAGGTATAGCCATTTTTATTATTTTTTTTTTTTTAATTTCAAATATAGCAGCACATAGTATAATTACTAATTATTGTTACGCAGCACCCTGCAGTAGCCTGCGGCTATTATAGGAAACGTACAGATAGAAAAAGAAGTGGAATGTTACTCATCGACCTATAGTGTGCTGCGGTCGTCATAAGTAAAAGTACAAGTGAAAGAAGATAGAATAGTCTAGAAATGTCATTATCCGTCAAGCTATAAGGATGATTCTGACGTCAGTTTTCAGTTTTATGATAGACGTTACATGTTAATGTTATCAGTTGTATAATTGTTGTTAAAGTTGAATTGAGTTATTGTAAAGTTGAATTGGAATAAATTGTGATACCAAAAACCTGTGTAACATTGATGACAGCGGTGGGATACTTCAGGCCCACCAGCATGGTTTTTGAATATGGAAGAGGAAAATGAAAGGCGTAGGAAGGAAGAAGAAGAAGAAGAGAAGAGAGTGAGGCGAGAAGAGGAAAAGGAAAGGCGTAGGAAGGAAGAAGAGGAGGAAAAGGAAAGGCATAGAAAGGAAGAAGAGAGCATCTAAAAGCTAATTTAGAGAAACAGCAAGAGAATTTGAAAGCTAATTTAGAACAACAAGAACAGGCTGGAGTAGAGTTGTGAAGGCAAATTAGAGCTGAAATGGCTGAGTAAGAAAAAATAATTCACAGCCAAGCTTCAGTAAACAGCATTGAAGCTGCAAACACTACTACCTCGTCTTCATCCATAACCAAACCAAGCTACATTCGAATCCCAGTTTTACAAAACTATACTAGCAAGACCCTTAGGATACTCACGTTTGACGGTCAGACAACATGGGAATCATATCGACTCCAATTTGAAACTGCAGCTAGAGCCAATGTCTGGACCGAAAAAGAGATGGCGGCTTCATTGATAGTGTCACTGCGAGGTCAGGCAGCAACCGTTTTACAGTTACTTTCCTCAAGAGGGACCCAGTTATTCATCCAAGCGTTGGAGACAAGATATGGCCAGCAGCATTTGCAACGGGTATTCCAAAGCCAGCTAAAGATTCGTAGTCAGAAACATAATGGGAGTCTATAGGAATTCGAGGCTGATATAAGAAGGTTGATTCATCTGGCTTATCCTCAGGTGCCGAAAGATTTCCAAGAATAACTCGGAATACAAGCATTCATTGATAGACTACAAGACGTGGAAATGCAGCAAGCCCTTCGTCTACAACATCACAAGACGCTGAGGGAGAAACTGATTGCATCCCAGGAATATGAAGCTGTAAAACTCCTACCCAGTTCTTCTCGCGCAAAAGTGAGGGAAATTAAATCCCAGGTGACCCAAGTGACGAGGCCAATACAAATGCTATTCCCCAAATCCTAAATATCCTACGAAATATGCAACGAAGCAGCCAAAATGGAAGCAGGAGATGCTTTAGTTGCGGAAGAATCGGACAACTTCAAAGGACCTGTAGAAGGATGGCTCATTCTATAAATCGAGAATCAGCGAATGAGACTGGAAAATCATATATATCAATCTTTCCAAGCCCATCACTAAGACCAACGGGAATTAATTACAGCAGCTATGCGTCCCGAAGAAGCCAATCACCCACACCTAGCCGGCGTTCAAACAATAACCAGAAAGTAGAGTATCGAGGAGGTCTCCATAGCAACGTAGACATTCTCTATAAGCAACCCCGTTTAGAGGAACAATGCTGGTATAGTAAAAGGCTCGAATAACGAGAAGAACCGGTTGAAAAAGTTACTCTTCGGGCCACCACTATCAAGCCAGAGGTCCACGAAGAAGAAATCACCCTTGAAAGTCTGAGACAGGGACAGAAGAAAGACAATGACTTAAAGGT
Source organism: Psylliodes chrysocephalus (assembly GCA_927349885.1). Taxonomy (NCBI): domain Eukaryota; kingdom Metazoa; phylum Arthropoda; class Insecta; order Coleoptera; family Chrysomelidae; genus Psylliodes; species Psylliodes chrysocephalus. Next base: position 30,171,739 of record OV651818.1, on the reverse strand, counting down.
TGTCCGAGAATGGTTCAAAAATAAAGTCACACTTGGCAAGAGAGAGCCAAATACAGTAGAAGTATAAAAGGCTACTGGACCCAGTGGGATTCGCTGTATCTTCACGATGGCCTATTGCACCGGAAGTGGGAGAGCCCCGATGAAGTACATGTAGTCCGCCAAGTGATACTACCGAGGTCACAGGTGAGAGAAGTATTGTAGGAGCTTCATAGCAACCATTCAGGAGGACACTTTGATACTAAAAGGACACTGGTACGAGTTCGGGAAATATTTTATTGGGTCAATTACCGACGGGATGTAGCGGATTGGTTTAAAAAATGTGATGTATGCAATGGCAGGACAAAGGTCTATGGATTCGCTCGGGAACGACTGAAAGCACACACCGATAAAGCAGAAGCTATAATCGACAGGCGGGCCACAGATTCAGATTTTGAGAGGGGCGACAAAGTATGGCTGTGCAATCCCAAGCAGCGAGGAGGACCTCGTCAGAAATCGCAGCGGAACTGGGAAGGCCCCATTCCGTCCTTAAGGAAAATCAACGACCTGATCTGCCGCATTCAACTGTCAGCGGGAAATAATTTCAACGTAGTTCACATTGGGAAGATAGCTCCATTCCATGGTCCAGATCCTCTCCATTAGTTCCAACTAGGTCTTAGTAGTCAAGTTATTCGGGGCGAATAACTAGAGAGGAGGTAGCAATGTTACGCAGTACCCTGCATTAGCCTGCGGCTATTATAGGAAACGTACAGATAGAAAAAGAAGTAGAACGTTACTCATCGCCCTACAGTGTGCTGCGGTCGTCATAAGTAAAAGTACAAGTAAAAGAAGATATAATAGTCTAGAAATGTCATTACCTGTCAAGAATATTCTAGACGACATTTCGCGAAGGTTCGAGAAGGGTCAAGCAAGCTATATAAGGATGATCCTGACGTCAGTTTTCAGTTTTATGATAGACGTTACATGTTAATGTTATCAGTTGTATAATTGTTGTTAAAGTTGAATTGAGTTATTGTAAAGTTGAATTGGAATAAATTGTGATACCAAAAACCTGCGTAACATTATATATGGCTTTTTAGTTGTTGATGTTAAGTGGTTGTCAATTATTAATGAAAAATGTTTGTCGTACTTTGTAAATTTAATAATAAGATATAGAATAATTAGTTATCGTTATTAACTGAAAAGCTTCTACATAGTATATTTCGAATATGTATATATAAATTTTAATGCGGAAACAGTAATAATTATTAAGTTTTGTTCTTTTATAATTTTGTATGATGCTTAGATAAAGTATGATGTATATATAGGCACAATTCATTAATAGTTTTTTTCTTAAAGTTTCATATTTTTTACATAGAAAATCTGTTAGTATAAAAACACCGGAATTTTTAAAATATTTCTCAAAACAGTTTTTTCCAGTGGCGTAGTAATTTGAGGCAATTAACTCAACCCCAAATATCCTTCACTGCTTCATGCAAAGCTTAATTTATAGTGAAAAAAAGTACTTTTTTAGAGGATACCATTCTAGTCCAGGAGGCAGTGAAGTTTTTTGGTACTTATTTTCCCAGTCAGGAAACACCAATAGAAATATTGGGTAGGGGGGGATTCCGATGTGTTGAGGAGGAAAATGCGTTTGAAAGTACAAATATATTACACTTTTTTTCCAGTAATAAAAATAATTCTATTAGTGAGAGATAATAGTTACATTTTTTATATCTCCCTTAGTTTTTGAGTTATAGCAATAAAAAAAGGAATATGGCGATTTTTTTTCCATTTGAACGCGAATATCTTCGGAAATATAGAAGATACGGGAGAACGACTAACAATATTTGTTGTAAAAAATTTAATTCTCTACAAAAAAGATCTCTCGAAATTTTGTGCGATATAGTGAAAATAAAAAAAATGCTAATTTTTCTGTGTAACTATACAAAATATACGAACAAGATTAAGAAGCAATATTGTAGAGAATTAAAGGACCCCGCACTTTTTATAGGGAAAAATGGTTTCAGTCCCAAGGTTTAATTTTTGGTGGAAAATGTAGATCTTAATATCCTGAACAAAAAAGATAATGGGCACAAAAAATCTACCGTCAGGATTTTGCGCTACGGGTCATAGAAGGTCGGCACATGGGTTTTCTGGTTTCGGGTCATTTTTATCAAAAAAGAGCGCGTTCAGTGGCCGATTATGGAGACATGCATACCTGGAGGTGTATTAGAGTGAAAAAGTACTATATATATATATATACAGGGTGGACCAATCTTGTGGAAAAGTTCGATATCTTCCTTGTTGAAAGAGATAATAAAAAAATGTATTAAGAAAATTATGGACAGGTTTGAGGTTAACATTTTAAAATTATTGGGAGGTATACAGGGTGTTGCATAGCTCGTGTACGAACCAAACATATGTTTTTTTTAATGACAACCCCAGTATATTATTTTAGATTCTGTTTACTCATCTTTTTTCCATTCTTCTAATATATGGTTTGTCTATGTTATATAGGGTACTTTTCAAAGAATTGATATTTTTGTGAGAGAATCGTACATAATTTAACGTCCAGCAGCCAATTACACACTGTAGAAACATGCTCACATATTGCGGCTGTGGCCTGGTTTCTGGGGTATGCGAGACACCAAACTGGGAAAATAAGTGGACTGGTCTTTTTTTTTATCTAGTGAACTTATCCGAAAATTTTAGCCAGACTCACAAATTGTCGTTTTGTGTCACCATCCGAACAAACAATGTCACATGTCCTGGACTATTCGTAGAAAATCTAATCTTTCTGCAAACAAATCTTTATTTTTTCTAACTGACGATTTCTAAAGCGGTGCATTTATGAGAAGGCATGTTTATAGGAAATTTTATTCATATGTTTAGGTGTACATCTCCTTTTAGTACCAACTTAGGGACACCCTTCATAATGTTTGTGGAATCGTTCAAGATTCTACTAATAATAATGCCAAATATTATATTTTGCTTAATATTGTTACTACTTACTACTCTCCAATAAACATTGCTTTTCATATTTTGTAAACCATTACAAAAGCAGGTTTAAACCATAGTTTAAGTCAAGCCACTCTGGTGTGGTGACTCAATTATATACTAGACGGGCATAAGTTTAATAATTGACAAATGACTACTGCCTGGTACGTTAGACCACCATGTACACAAGACTTGTTCGTATTATCGCATTTTATTCAGAGTTTCTTTATTTATCCTATTAAGAGATATTTTTTAGTACGTACTTAATATACAAGCCAAATAGGGTATTTATTACTCAATACCCGGTAGGTACTTAGAATTTTAATAACCTTACAGTAAATGACTTGTTAATTTCTATCTGTCCATTTCCTTTCGCTATTATCTTTATTTCTGCAATAACATGTCACCGAACTTGACGATAAATATATTATTTAATGTCGAAATGATTTACCATAAACATTTTGCTACATTGTACTGTCTTTTGAATTATTTCATTGTTAATAATGTATGTTTGTACCTACCTACATGACCCATTCGAAAAGTGTCGCCTTCAAATCCATCATAAACTCAAGTAACAATGACAGTGGGGCTAGTAAAAGAATTGAAAAAGATTTGCGTGTACTGGTAGGTTTATTTCTTTTGATAATTGCCAGTCTGGTTATTATTCAGCTTGTTGTATGAGGTAGGTACTACAGCGATCTTTGATTTTGCTAACTAAGTGTAGATGGCGCTAATCCTTACGCAACCACCGTCTATGAACTAGCTAAGAAAATTAACGCTACTACAGGTTCCATTAGATATTGAAATCGAAAATGTCTAGTTCTTGCTGATGAGTCCGAATAAGGACAAAACGGGTACAAGAGTTACGTTCTCCTTAGTAAGCGAAATCAAAATTAAAGTGTTTTAAAATTATTTTCTATATCTACTACTTTGTTTTTGATATGCAATGCCTCTTGCGGCATTAGCCAATGAGGTAGTTGTTTTTAGGAGGGAAATAGTTGCTCGATTTATGCGTGACGGAATTTTAGAGTCTTTCTGTATTTATTTTATTTCTATTATTTCATATTTAATTAATGTTATGCTTTAAGATTTTTAAAGAAAATAAAAACAGTTATTTGTCGTTTTTGTATTTTGTTTTAGTAAGTCTCTCAACCCTCTTTTAGAAAGGTATGCGGATTATTATTTCATTAGAACCACTCATTTACGTTCTAGTGGCGGATCCTCAGTTTTTGTCTCTAGTGATATTTTTCACCAAGAACTACTCTTAAATACAAACTTAGAAGCAGTTGCCATCATCGCATGATGTCCTAACAAAATTGTAATTCGCAGTGTATATTTCCCCTCCAAACTACACTGTAAGAGACAGATATAATGGATCTCCTAAGTCAACTTCCTATACCTCTTATCTGGGTAGGTGACTTTAATGCTCACAACACAATGTGGGATTCAGAACGTACGTTTGGCCGTGGCAAAATGATTGAAACCAAACTTAACAGTTGCAACATTAATCTATGACAGCAGCACATATTTACACGTACAATTTGGATCCTTCTTCTCATTAGACCTTAGCTTTTCAGATCCAGGAACAGTACCCTCACTAACATGGCACACGCTCGATAGCCTCTACGACAGTAATCACTTTCCTATCCTAATTTCAGACAATGAACCAAAACAAGTTAACAATAGAGGAAAGTGGAAAATCGCAAATGCAAATTGGAAACTCTACAGCTAAACGCTGAAGGAAAATACAGTCAACAATTCGAATGATGTAAATGAAGCTGTTGGTCAATTTACTAACTCCGTAATTTCTGCATCCAATAAATGTATAGGAAAGTAGTTGGTCAACCCTCCAAAACGAACCGTTTCTTGGTGGAATGAATCCCGTAACATTGCAGCGAAGCAGTGTAAAAAGGCGCTTAATAAATATCGGAGAACCAGAAATGACTCAGACTTGATAAACCTCAAAAAAATGAGAGCGAAATCATAAAGGATTCTAAAACAAAGTAAACGAAAGTTGTGGAACAAATTCACCAGCACAATAACCTCCGACACCTCTCCTACTAAAATCTGGACCAAGATGAGACAGATGAAAGGAAGAAACACCAGCTCTAAAGTATCTGGCTTAACCCACGAGGGTCAAGTCATTACCAATGACCAACAAATTGCTAACATTCTTACCCAACACTTTCAAAATAAAACCAAATCCAACCCCGAACCTCCAAACTCAACAAGCAACTCACATCCTGAACAAATTCCCTACAACTGTCATCTTCTCAATGTTCTTTTCACTCCCTCCGAATTAAATTCAGTCCTACTTTTACTAAAGAACACAGCTGCAGGACCGGACTATATACCTATGATCTTTCTAAAACATTGACATCCAGCAACAAAAACTAAAGTGCTTAAACTTTACAATAAAATATGGTGCAGCCAACAATTTCTGGCTGTATGGAGAGAATGAATCATTATACCAAAAAAAGAACGACCCGAATACTAATCTTCCAAATTCCTTTAGGCCAATTTCTCTTACCTGCACACTGTGTAAAATTCTTGAGAAAATGGTCAACAAACAACTACATTAGTACTTAGAATTGCACAACCTTTTAATTACAGTGCAGGCAGGTTTTAGATCAAACAGATGCACATTGGATAACCTGGTTACTCTTCACACATATATCTCACAAGCTATTGAAAGCAATAAAGACATAATCGCCGAGAGTCTAGATATTGACAGCGCCTTCGACACAATTTGTAAAACCTTCCATCTTCAAGAAACTCACAGACTTTAACTTATCTGGAAACATTCTCTCCTTTCTACAAAACTTCTAGATAACAGATCTTTCAAAGTCATTACAAATAGGCAAACGTCTACATTGCACGCGCCAGAGAATGGCGTACCACAAGGCTCGGTTCTTAGCACCACTTTATTCCTGATGAGTATTAATGATATATGTTCCTCAATAATTCCACCTGTCAAATATGTACTATATGCCGACGATCTTATTCTCTACTGCCAAGGCAAAGTCACGGCTAGTACTTGTACTTTACTTCAGAATTGGTCTCTTAAATCCGGTTTTCACTTTTCAACAACCAAATCTAAAGTAATCCAGGAAAATATTCAATCCTTTTCTTCCACAATTAAGTATTAATGGAGATCCGCTACATGTGGTTGATCAACATAAATTCTTAGGAGTAATTTTTGACAAAAACTTCACATGGAGGCAACATATACAGGAAACTAAAGCCAACTGTTTAAATAGGATTAACTTCATAAAATCATTAGCACATCACCAATGGGGAGCAGTAGAGGAAATATTAACAAGGATTTACAGATCACTGGTCCGCTCCAAACTAGATTATGAAAGTATCCTTTATATGTGCGTACCCAAAACGTGTCTTGAGTCTCTTGACACTATCCAAACCACAGCATTACGAATATGTCTAGGCGCTTTTAGATCCAGTCCCACTGAAAGCATCTACATTGAATCTTCTGAACCATCTCTTTCCATACGACGAGAATGCCTATTTTACCAGGATATCTGCCTGCCTACCTACAATACCCAGTATATAAAAAAATTGACTCTATACAACCAGCTCCAATAAACAGACCCAGAACATCGCTCTTATCTCCACAAATGTTACACTCTATTATTAGAAACACTAACTTTTAAGTTGCAACTTACATAAAACTTTCTAAAACTCCTCCATGGACCAAACAACCTCCACTATTGAACACAATCCCAAGAAGCATCTACAAGTGCGAAACGCCTAACAGTCTTTAGGCAAGAATTCTGAGATCTGATAAATCACCAGACGTTCGACAAAATCCTACACACTGATGCCTCCAAAGAAGTTATTAGTACTGAATGTGCTGTTACTACTGTAGCAATATACAAACTTTCTGACTTATGTAGTATACACACAGCTGAACTATATGGACTCCAGTACAGGATAACAGTAAACTTGCCATATGTACAGACTCCCTTTTATCAATATACTCCCTCAAAAAACAACTACTCACAACATCCTTTAGTTAAAGATATCCTCGACACCTGCCACGATCAACGTACTAGAGGTATCCCTTCTCATGTAGAAATTACTGGCAATGAACGTGCAGACCAAGCAGCAAAACAAACTTGCTCCTCCGACTTTCCGGTAGAGCAAATTCAACTTCATCAAGACCTAAAATCAGCAGCTCGACAAACGATGATTCGCACATGGCAAATACATCGGAATACTTGCAACACAAAACTCCCTTCAATACAACCCACAGTTACCGCTCAGAAGATGCCTCCAATGACAAGAAAAGCCAAAAGCGTTATAAGAAGACTCAGAATAGGTAATTCCTGGCTCACCCATGGTTTTCTGATGTCCTCACAGAATACCGTTATCTGTGAATTATGTGATAGTGTAAGACTTACAATTGAACATATCCTTTTAGATTGCAAACACTACTGCTCAACATTCTCGGTCTACATAACCAGTTTAGTGCCGTGATTCAGTTCCTTAAAGACTGTCGACTGTTTAATTTAATTTGATTTTATATGTAACCAAATGTATAACAGATCCCGTGTCAGTGGCCACTAAATGTCGAGACACGTTAATTTTAATAAAAAAAAAGAAAATATTTTTTTAAAGTTGAAACTATCGGTATTTTTTTTCTTTTTTTTTTTTATTGACTTATTCCAACCCCGGTTGATAAACAAAGAATAGTGGAATGTTTTTTGTTGTAGAATTGCCCAAAAATTGTTTTGGAGTGATTGCTGTGACTAAAGCTGATCATCGATATTTTCTGTACCTATTTTTATAGAAAATATCGCAAATATGGTCCATGTATATATAACCAATAATTACTTCTACCATTTTAATGGTGCAGAAAAGTGTTTAGTGTTTCAACCATGTACAAACGTGTTTTAACTATTCCTTTTTTCTCGCCATCCAGGCTTTCTTCGCCTTCAATTTTTCTATCCCTCCCTCCCACATCCTTACTGATTTCAACCCGTCCATCCACATTTAATGTCCACACCATTCAAACTGTCTTTTTTATATATTTGCTTATATCTTGTATTATATATTTTCTTATTTTTCATTATATCTTTTCTTAGGTCATTACTTATATCTTTGCTTTTCATTTGGTTACATCTCGTGCTTTCCTCTAGAGCTTAATTTCAATATCTTGTATCTTATTTTTTATCTTTCATTTCATGATTCGCATCCGAATGTTACAATAGATCTCAGTAACGATTTAAATATTTTAGTTTTCATTATCTGAGATATTTCATGAATTTATTGGTCACTACATAGTAAATATAATTTTGTTTGAACCCTTTTGTTTTCCTCTGCTTCTGGGATCTCTTTTTCATCATTGCTGCTAAGTATTGAAAAATCTGTTTTAAATTTTTGTCATCGATAGCTATTTTGACTTCTGTTTGTTCATCTCCTATTATCATAACTGTTGTTTTATTTATATTTAATTTCATACCATTTTCTTCTACTTTTTGTAAATACGGCCCATAACGGATGTAAGTCAACAGAATATACAACTAGGAGTATCATAAGCATTTCTAGAACAAGGTATTAATTAAAGTGAATCAAAATCAGCACATAAACCAGTTATCATCCATCCTTTTTCCACCTAGTAAGTATAATTTAGAAATGTTATTTTTCTTCTTCGCGTAGAAGGTATTTGTATGCTAATTTTTATTTAATTATATCAAATTACAAACGCTTATTATTGTAGAACTGTATAATTACCTTTAGATAAAGGCGGGGTATGATATGCATTTACACATATATGGGCATTACTTTTACGTGCCTACCTTCGAATTATATATGGGAATATTCAAGATGGCTTCTGAGATCTTTACGGGTCATTTCTAAACTGTAATTGTTTAAATTCTAAGGTACATCGCATGAACAATGAATCATTATATAATTATATCATCCTGTGATTGAATACTTTTTATTACATACTTACTTCGTGCCTAGCTCCTGTACAAATTTATCTTCCGACTTTTTTTTGACATACCTATTCTGCCTTACTTCTAATGGACTAGTTCCAGCAATCATAGTATCAGAAATTTTTCGAAACCACCACCTTAAACCATTTATTTACGTCATATCATTGTTCCATGTTAATGTTCTTTTAGTTTCGTGAACAGTCTAAAGTTGCTATAGGCCAAATATGGCGAATAGGGTAAATGTTTTACCAAGTGAAATTCCTCTTGATTTGATGAATAGCAACCATTTAAACATAAGATGATAAATTAGTATGTGAATAGGGTCCCAGAGATGGTGACAATTTCAACTTCCAGTAACCCACCTTTTGAAAATCAGGGTTTCTGCGACGTCACTCGAACTGTTACGGAACGAAATACAATGCTCATCTTCGTCTGAGTTGAATCAATATTAACCGGCGTCTTTTGGACTATTTTTTGGCGTTAGTAACAATTTTAAGTGTTATAGCTACTTCATTTTAATTTTAATTCGAGAGACGCTAAAATGGTGGTTCCCACCTTATCGAGACTGAGGCCCACAAGGCTATGCTTGCTAACAAAAACGAGAAATGATTTAACTTGGAACGAAAGACCGAAAGCCGAGAGTAGTATTAGGACGTTGAATTTTTTGGTTTGTGAAGCATTGGCAATAATTAGATTAAACCATATGATGATTTCCTTAAGCCTTGATTTTTAAAACCATTCCATATCGCCTTTCGATCAGGGTTTATAAACTTGTTTGAGCAATTTATACAATAATAGTTGGCCCCTTTACCTCTTAAGCCTGCTCATGTAAAATATTTGGGCTCTTTACTTCGCCTGTTTATATAATATTAATAAAGGACAGAAGGATGAGTATTGCAACTATGTTAAAAGAAATAAATTGGCTTTCAGTTCAGAATTATGTTTAGTACATGACTGATATTTATTTATAAAATAAAAATGATATAGTACCATCGCATCAGATCTATTAGAAAAAATTCAATATAATTCACAACCAGCATTATATCCTACCCTTGTATAAGAACATTATATTATGGAAAGCCTGAATTGAGATATACTACAAATTATTTGCAATAAATATCAAAAGAAGTTTACATTTTTAAATAATTTGACATTTAAGAGCCATTCACACATCACAGTTGACATCTAGATACTTGACAGGCACAGCCAAGCATTATTCTCATTTTTACCAAATAAAATAGCCGGTTAATTATTCTATGGGGTTGCGACAGAAAGCCAATAAATTTGATGAAGGTGTTTTTGTGGCTAGGGGCGAAATAGTAGTACGCTTAAGTTAGCACCACCATAAAAAGTCATTTTTATGAAATTGCTTATATATTTTTCATAATTTGCAGGCTTGGGTATTAATTTCGAATAAAAATAGCCTCCAAAATGGCTATGATTGCAAGTATGAAAGTCGCAACCTGCCTTAGAAATTTCACCTTTACTATCAACAGCTGTTGTTTAACAGGTCGTTAGAGAATGATTGCAATTTATGGAACTTTAAGAATGTTAAGAATGTTGACTTAGAAATAATTGAAATTCTTAAAATTGGAACATAAGAAATGCATATGCGGTTTTTAAGAAAATTGATTATAAAGTAGTTAGGATGAACCGAAAATTCTGAAAATCAATAGGGTTCTAAGTAAGAAGTAATTATTCAAGAAAATCAAAACCGCAAGTCAATCAGAACTTTTGTTCTAGAGTTATCGTGCCGGCAAACATACATACAGACGACCAGACGAAAATTTTTTTTTGCATTTTCGGAGTTAAAATGATTAGAATTATGAAAAAAGTTTTAAGAAATGGGGGTAAGAACATTTTTTCGTCTGCACGAATGCAATACTGAGGCATCATAGGAAGGGCCTCAGTAAAATGTCACATTTTAACGTGAAAAACTGTATTTATAAAAATACCAGACACCTCTCAGTGACAACCAGCAGGTTTTTGATCCTGTCCCTGAATGATGCACAATGGGCCTAATGAGGCACAAGGGCTATGGATTAATCTACCTTCTCCAGCTTACAGAAACATAAAAGGTATTTTTCTAAATATAATGGATCAAATATTTTTGTAATAACATAAAATAGTAACAAGATTTACTTACCAAAGTGAAATATTTTATTTAGTTTTACTGAAGGTAGTTTATTTCATTTTAAAAGTTAGTCCATTTTTGGTACCGTAGATAGATAAGAAGGAAAGATTGTACAGGCATGGTTCTAATCAACATTTTGTTTTTAAGAAGTAGTTTTATAAGACTGTTAGTTAAAATACAGGATGACCTACTTAAAATTTCAGTTTGTCTTATTTCCGATCAAATCGGAACTAAATATCGAATTACTATTTGTTACTTTATACCTATTGGTCGTGTTATGACCTGTAAGCAAAAAATAACAATAAAAAAGTTACGAGAGTTAGCCGAAATCATTGTTATTAAAATTATAAAAAGTTTGGAGTAGAGAAAGAATTAGCTGAAGTAGATGAAGGCATTAAGATAAAAGAAATAGAAAACCATCAAACCAAATTTATTGAGGTAATCTATCTAATTTTAAAAAGGATGTTATAGTGAAGATGCATGGTTTTGTCAGTTATGAACTAGAGAAAACTTAAGTATTGTCTTACGTCTAAGGGCGGGTTGTACAAAGGCTGTAAACTCAGTATAGCTAACAGAAGTTTAATTTTTAACTGGTTTTTAAGTGGTTCATAGTTTAAAGTTTAAACTAAGTTTACATTTGCAATGCCTTAAGGCATTTGCTCTTTAAATTTATCCAGTTAAAAATTATACTACTTTTGTTTCGGAAATATTAAATGTTTTTCGATTTATTGCATGCAAAAATTAACACCAATAAAATAAAATAATTTTGATTGTGAATTTCGTTACAACACACTCTAAAAAACTAATAACTAATAAGAATTACTATTTATTTCTTGATAATGTAACAAAAAAAAAACACATCTCAATATAGGAGATATTGAAAATGCTCGCCGCGAACATCTTGGCAACATCTTAAACTGAAATAAAAATGTCTTCTAAAGTTACTCAACTTCTCAAGCGTGACCGATCTAATTGCAAGCGTTATTCGTCTCCTTAAGTCAGCTAGGTCGAGAGGTTTAGTTCTGTATACAATACTTTTGATATATCCCCATAAGAAAAAGTCTAATGCTGTCAGATCAGGGGATCGTGCTGATCATTCCATCGATCCTCTATTCCCTATCCACCGATTTGGAAATACTCGATTGAGGTACTGCCGGCCATTGATTTGGTAATGGGGCGGTTTTCCACATTGCTGAAACCATATCATATTCGCTAAAACTTGTGGGTTTGCTGGATCGGGATATAAGTTCGTTAGAGTTGGCACGATATTATTTTGAAGCATCAATGAAAAAAGGACCTATGATATGATCGCCAACAATTCCTGACCAAAAATGAACCATTTCAGGGTATTGCTTATGTTTTTCTCTCAGCCAGTGAGTATTTTCCATAGACCAATCGCAGCAATTTTGACGATTAGCATGACCGTGAAGTGAAGGTACACTTATCAGAAAACAAAACATGCTCGCGAAATTGCTTCTCTATTTTACTATATTATCTCCATAACCAATCATCTGTAGAATTATTTTGTGTATTTCTATTAAATGAATCATTTTTCTGATATGCAGTTATGAAAATTCAAACAAATATAATACTGACAAAAGTAAACAAAACTATTTTAATATAGCTCTTTTTATTTCATATCAGTAAGAAGGAACGCTGAAATGGTTTCTCATTATCAAGACCTAAATGGGAAATAAGTATTGAGTGTGTTGTAGCGAATTTCTATTTTCAAAAATTTTATTAATGTTAATTTTTGCAATAAATCGGAAAACATTTAATATTTCCGAAACAGTTAGGTATGGGTCATAGTACATAAAAAGAGTAATACATTTTATAAGGCTTCGCATTTATTTGGGTTCAGCGAAAAATACTTCATAGATTTAATAATTATTGTATATTGTTAACAGTTTTTGACAGTTCGAAACAAAAATATTTCATAAAATGCGATGGGATGTAACCCGATATCTTTGAATGAACCATAGATGAAGTGACATTACCGTTAGAATTATTAGTTGTTGAATATTGTATTCCTATTAAAAATATTTTAATTGGTTAAAACTTTAGTGAAAATCAAAAAATGTTATACAAAAGCAGTGGCGGAACAAAATTATTATTCCACATGGCAAAAATGGTTAGTTCAGTGCATATATAGAATTAAAAAAAACACAAGTAATTCATGTTGGAATTGCTGATAAAACAGTATACAGATAAATATAGAATGTTGTCGAGTTATTTTCTTGCTATTTTTTTAACAAGTGAGTAAATAATTTGGAATTTGAGACTCAACACAGTATTGATTTATTTGAACAAGATATTTATTCCTTCAAAAATCATTGATGAGAACAACAAAATTGAAATCAGTATTTACTCGATTAGCAACACACGGTGTTTGTTTGAATTTGGACAAGTGCATTTTCTTTACTGATGAAATAGTTTTAATTAGCAAATATATGTCGGCGGCGCTCATGTTTAACTTTTGTTTATAGTTTTATGAAGTTTAATTTATTGGTAGTCGGTATTTCAAGACAAGTTGTAAGCTTTTACTTGACTTTTATAAGTGATGACTTAGAAAAATGAAACACACTTGCCTTTCATAGTGAGGGGCAAGGGGGGGCGTAACGGAGCCAGAAGAATATTGATAGAAAATAAGAAATGAGAACACATATTAGAGAAGTGTGAAGTGTGAAGTGAGATCGATCGGACGGTGATAGATACGCTGGCTCCGGATCGCTAGTATCATTTCTTTATTTGATTAATAATTGTAATCATATTATTATCCGTATTTCTTTAATAATTATTTGTGTAACGTTGTTTAAAGTATTGTCAACATTGTTTATTGTTCTATATTGCATTAACAAGTTTTACAAGTGTTAAATGTAGTGTTTTGTCGTAACAATGTCTGACGGTGACGCCCTAAATATCCGAAATCCGACATATATTATTCATTCGAGCTTGAAGCTTTAGCTATATCGAATTACACATATGTCAAAAATATTTTTTAAGTAATAAATTTAAAGTTTATATTCATTGCGCAGCTGTACAAAACGCAATAACGAAAACTAAGCTGAGTCAAAGAACAGAAAATTGAGTGCTAGAAATACTAGTACACTTTTGAGATCTTCTGCTGGTTCAGACCTTTTAAAAATATATACACGTTCGGTCAATTTTGACCAGAGTAGTTAGTTTTATTTAATTCATGTAAATGGCAAGTTCTTAGATTTAAATATGATGATGGCCATTTTTGTCATAACTTAAAACATTAGACAGAATGGTTTTCGAAAATGGGAAGTTTTGTTAATAAATTGTTACGAAATTGTTAAGACATGTATTCGTCTTGTATAACAATCACTACCCGATACAAACAATCCTGCGCCCATTTCACACAATCTATTTGAGGTCTTTTAATAAGAGCAAACAAGATAACTGATACTTTTTATTCGTGGACACTTTTAGTAAATTTTGATGGTAAATCTGTAAAAAGTACAAGGACTGAATATGTGCCTGAACGAGCTAAATAAAATTGTAAAAATATTCGGTGGACCTCAAAGAATAATTACCAATTGAGGCAAGTCTTGTCTCCAAGAATTTTAAATATTTTTGTATTTTTGGAATGAAAAACATTTACTTGGGTTTAAATAACATTCTTAATTGTGTTTTGAATTCTGCTCTTGCTTCAAGCTGTCGCAGTTAGGATGATATTGAGATTAATGTTGACTTTACTATGTTGGCAAAAATATGGTTATATGGTTCTTAAACGTATTTGATAGTCATAGAGCCAAGCCAGTTAAGTATGCGATGAGTAAATTTTAGTTCAGAATCCTAAGATAAAGGTTGACTTACTAAAGTTATAAATTTATTCAAAAATAGAAACCGCCGAGATAGTCTTGCACCATCCGTGCATCAATATTATGCTCTGTGCTATATTGTGAACCGTCGAGACTAACCACTAGATTACCGGTAGATGGTTTCGTCTCTAAATTATGTTATTACCGTCGAGATAATCTCTGAGTGAAAAAAAAAAACAAATTGGTCACCGCCGAGCTTATGCTCTGTGCTAGAAAGTACCGTCGAGTATAACTCTGTGTACCATGAATATACTGTCGAGTAAAGCTCTGTGTACCACGATTGTACCGTCGAGTATAGCTCTATGTACGATCATTGTACCGTCGATTATAGCTGTGTGTTCCACGAATGTACCCTCGAGTATAGATTTGTGTACCATGTTTGTACCGTCGAGTATAGCTACCACAATTGTACCATCGAGTATAGCTCTGAGTACCATCATTATACCATCGAGTATAGCTTTGAGTGCTCTGATCTGTATCTGTATCTGTAACGTGTAGAGGGTGGGTTACCTCCACTGCATTTGGGCCTCATTAGACCCATTGTGCATCCTCCTGAGATGATAGGCACCTCCTAGCTCGTGAGCCAGCCTGAGCCCTGATTGTAGTGTCGAGATTGTTTCTGTGCAAGTATTGTCGTAGAAACAAGTCTCTAGCAAAGTCAATATTTGTTTACTAATGTTTTTAGTTATTACAGCATTATTCAGTCAGGATGACCGAATGTGAACGACTATGTACGCCGCTGACCGTAAAAATCGAGACTTATTGTCAAGGAATTGAGGAATAATGCTGAGTCTAAGAAAATGTGACTGTATTATTTTAGGATTATATCTTAATCTGTTATTTTTATAAAAAGAACACACGCATAAATGAAACAGTTTGTTATAATTCACTTTTGGTCTTTGGCCGTTTTACGATAAAACTTGCTTAAAATTAGATATCGGTGTTTTATTTTCATTAATTTACAAACTCAACCCCGAAAAATAGTTTACGTTTTGATTCTAATGAGCCGAGCCCGTCTCTGAAACAGAATTGTGGTCTCCTACCAGTTCCCCCACTCAGCTAACCCAGCTTTGAAAACTGTTGTCCTACGTTTGGCGCATTTAATATGAAAAACCTATTTTTTTATTGTAAAATAAAAATGGTAAAATTTGGCTTTAATAATAATAGAAAATGGATATTGAGAACTATTTCAAATGTATATGTAATAACCTGATTTATTAATGAAAGGGAAATATAAGAAAAATAGCTTTTCCATATAAACTTCAAGTTATGATTGAAATTCAGGTTAAAATCTAGTTCGTATCTAGATAAAATTCACAGTTAATATATTATATTCATGTCCTATTTGTAGAGCAATAAATATTAGGCAAGGCAGTTTATTGTTTCTTGCCATGTACCTAAGCAATAAAATTATTTTCTATATATTTCACAAGTAGGCAGTATGCAGTTCAAACAAGGTTATGGATACTTGAGCTTTACTCAACAGACAATAAATCATCTCCTATATGTTAAATATAAATTATTTTTGTTTTACCATTGAGAATGTTTTCAGTGCAATAATATAGTTCATATTTCCAACAACAAAAAACTAAAATGTTCTGTTTGCAATAATAAATATTCAGAATTTTTTATGGATATCTATAATATAATTTGCTTTACAGAGTGGACAACTAATAACGCTACAATTTAAAAATAAATTTAAATATACAAGACAGTATTTAAAAACATATTTAATATATACAAGACAACAAAATCTAATCGATCATATATATATTTTTTAATGCGATCCTGGTATTTTTTGACATTTATTCATGGTTACATTCTGTAGTAAAACAAAAAATTAACAGTTTTGATTTTTTAATCATTTTTAAATACTCTAAAGGTACAATATTATATTACTTATTTTAGATCTATCACTTATTATCATTCTTTTTAAATTATTCGAGGATATTTCTCGTTTCTTCAGGAACTTAAGAATTGTACTGTTTTTCTTGGTCTTCCTCTTTTTCGTTTGTGCAGTGATCTTGTCAGTTATAATATTTTTGTCTGTCTCGCTTTTCTTCTCATTAATACGTATTACGTGTCCAAACCATTTCAGTTTTGTCTCTTTATGCTTTCTATGATTGGCTCTACTCTTAAATCTTCTCTTATTATCTCATTTCTTATTCTGTCCCTTTATGTAACTCCTTCAATCGCTCTTAAGTAACTTATCTCCACCGCTTGTATTCTGCTTTTTCGTTGTTTATTTAAGATCCAACTTTCAAAGATGTATGTTAAAATAGTTTTGAATAATGTGTTAAATATTGTTATTCTGCTCCTATTTGAAATGTCCTTTTTATAAAGGCTTTGTTTATCGCGCTATAGGACATTTACAAATATTATCTCAGAGAATACAAAAAGTCACTAGACACAAAAAGAGAGAAGCATGGAAACCTATTGCAAAGAAATTGAAAATTCCCGCAGACAGTAATGCTTTAAACAGCTTTTTCAAGAGATCCACACTACAGTATTGGTGCGCTTATTAAAGAGGATGGCATGAAAACTGCAAACCTCGAAGATAGCACCAAACTTCTGGTATCAACACACTTCCCTGATTCGATTATTACAGACGTGGCCAACTGGGCAGAGAAAAAGTATAACTGGTCTACGACTGGCAAACTACCAAAGACATTGTAGGTGAAGACAAAATTAGATTGGCAATATTTAGCTTCTTCCCATTCAAATCACCAGAACTTAACGGTATCTATCATGTCCAACTTCAGTGGAATCTGAAAAAACTTACACCGCACATGGTAGATAGATTTAGATCCTCAAAAAATGGAAAGGGCTTAAAGTGGTCTTCATACCCTAACCTGGAAGAATAGGATAAACTGTCTCTAAATCATACCGGCCAAGTAGCCTGGTATCGTTCTTTTTAGTTATTGGAAAGGCTACGCGAATAGTACATAAGGATGTTATGATTACAACAATACTGCTACACCAAAATCAACATATATACACCCCAGGCAGATTTATTTATGTTGTTCACCTAGTTTCTGGCCGAATCGAGAGATCCCTGAACAATAAAGTCCGCCTTGGGATTTTTATAGATGTAGAAGGTGCTTTTGATAAGACCACCTTCTCCGAGGTAATACACTTACTAACCAACAGGAATGTTCTACAGATGGACAGTGGGTTAATACATAATATATGCTCTTAAAGTAAACATTAGTATAGAAGATGTGAATATAAGAGCCTTGGTTATACATATCCCCATTAGCCGCCCCAATAATGACAGTCTCTACACAACGCATATAACGTGGTTATTCTGGAAACTGGAAATTTTAAGAACATACTTTGTGAAATATGCAAAAAGCTCCAAAAATTATAGAACAGTGATGCAAGGATCATTTACTGTTTATCAATTCCAAGAAGACAGTAATGGTCCAATTCAACAGATGGATGAAAATGGAATTAAAACATCTGTAACTCCACACAATACTAAACTTTCTAACATACCTAAAGTATCTAGGTGTCACCTTTGATTTCAAATTAAAATGGAACTTACATCTAGAAAAAATAGTCAAAAAAGCATACATTTCTTATGAACAAGCGACCTTACCGTGGGGCGCACCTTGGGTCTCTTTCCCAGATATATCTTCCATAAGCCATATAAAGTGATAACAGAACAAATAAAAGGGCCGGAAGTGGCAGTTACTATTCATATCTACACCGACGGTTCTAAAACAAAACAAGGCTTAGTATGTGGAATTTAAATTCCAGATCTTTAAACCCGAACATAAAATGGGCTGTAAGCAAAAGTGCCAATGTAGTTTAATCCATGCTTGCGGCGATTCTCATAGCAGCAAAAGAAATTATTAGAAACAATATCACTGGAAGGAACATGCTCATCTATACAGATAGAAGACAAACACTATTCATTCTGGACATACCACGAATTTACTCAAGGAGAGTATTAGAATTTCACGAAGCTTTGGCCGAAGTATCCATCAACAATGTGATTCAAAGGTCACGCCAAATCAAAAGGTAACCAAATACTTTTTTGGTCGTGACCCTTCCAAGGCAGTGGCAAACCTAATTAAAGAACATTTCTTTATTAAATTTAAGGACAGGTGGGATGAAACAAGAAGCTGCAGAGTTACCGGGGATCTTTTCAGTTGCCATAAAAACACAACAGCAAACAAATTATCTATGAATCATTGCCAACTTTGGAAGCATCTCCATAGAACGGGACTGTCCAAATCCGCACTCTGTAGAGAGTGCAAAAAAGAAGATAAGACCATCGAACATATCCTTAGGATTGTCCGACACTCTCATTTAGAAGGTTTGTGTTCGGCGAGTATTGGCTAATGCTGGCCGATATAAGAGAAGCATCTCTCGGTGATATTGTCAATTGTGTAGGGTAGATGACGAACTAAAAGGGGCCTATAAATTTAGAAGGATGCACAATGGAAATATTGAGGTCTAATTGCCGTGTGGCAACCCACCCTCAACTCGTTAGATATACAGATAGTGCGTAATATAATTTTGTCGCATTCTCAATTTTACTGTTAATCTCTGTATCTTCTTTTCTATTTTTCTATAATCTTGTAAAAAATTAAACCACTAATTACTTTTGTTTTGTTTTAGGTATAAGACGTAATGACCTTATGGGTAAGTTCTTTTACTTTTCTATTATATACAAGTTGGACACTTTTTTACAGGAACAGCATTAGTATCTCTTCTATTTTAAACCAATGAAAAAAAGTTGCTCAGCACAATAAAGTATTTTAATAAAAAGAAAATAATTCCTAACTCAAAATGTGACTTAAGACGTAAAAGAAAGTATTTCAAGACAATCTCAACGCCATTTATTTTCTTTCCTCAGGCAATTTAATTATTAAAATTATCGACGATATGAGGGCCGGTTCTTAAAATATTTAGAATAAATGACGTCTAAACCATTTCTTATTTTAAGTAAAATGTATTTCGTCGGTGTTTCGACAAAAGGGCGTAAGCGGCTTGAACCTTTTTATGCAAAAAACATGTTTTAGCTTAAAATGTTTTTGTGTGTTTTTGTGTAAATAATTTCGATATATCATAAGTTAAGTGTTTGTAGAAAAAATTATTACATTTTTGTCGCTTACGCCTTTCAAAATATATCTTATTTTCAAGAAGGTACTTACCTCTTTTTTTATGTACTCACGCCTTTACCATTTTGTAAAAATAGAGAGAAAATGGCGGTTGCAGTTCCCTTGCGCTTTCCTTGTTTCACTACCCAGTAATTTATATGTCGCTTATTCTACTGATTTAAAACACAATAATTTATTAAAAAAGTTATATCGAATGAAAATAATATATTATTTTAAAATTTTTGAAAGTTTAAAATTATTAAACACAAAAAACAAATTAACAAGTTGTCGCCATGAGACATCTTAGAAAAACGTTAAGCGTAAGCGACATTTTGAAACGAAATTTTGCGTTAATTTTTTTATAATCCATTTAAAAACAAAGACGTCAATGTAATAATATAGGATATGTATTTGAAAACACTTTTTTTGTTAAATAATAGAACAGCGTTTATGTACCTATTATTGTAAAAAATAGAAATTTAGATTCTATAAGTGCAATTATACAGTATGGTTAAAATGAAAGGAATAAATTCATTATAATGGAAATAGCTGGTTTTTCGAAAAAATGCTCGGACAGGTCAATTTTGTTTACTCAAAGTGCAATTTTTTAAATAGAATTCAATTTTCCCCCACTTCCCATTTTTGGGCAGTGACGTCATTGACAATTTTTTTAAATAGCAATCCCAATTTTTTTTCTTGATTTTGATAGATCTTGCAATTTCCTACTCGGAAACATAATATTTGAAATATCTAACATAACAATTTTTTTTTGGAAAAAAGTCATTTAAAGATCAGATACATAAATTTTATGTTATTTTGAAACACAATAAATTAATAAAAGATGATTATTTGTAATTAAATGCCTAATCTAACAAAATAATAATAAAAATAATAATAATAAAAAGAATTTGTGAAATTGTCAATAAATTCTTTTTATTATTATTATTATTTTAGATTAAGCACTTAATTACAAATAATTATCTTTTATTAATTTATTGTGTTTCAAAATAACATAAAATTTATGTATCTGATCTTTAAATGACCTTTTTTGCAAAAACAATTGTTATGTCAGATATTTCAAATATTATGTTTCCGAGTAGGAAATTGCAAGATCTACCAAAATCAAGAAAAAAAATTGGGGTTGTTATTTAAAAAAATTGTCAATGACGTCACTGCCCAAAAATGGGAAGTGGGGGAAAATTGAATTTTATTTAAAAAATTGCGCTTTAAGTAAACAAAATTGACCTGTCCGAGCATTTTTTCGAAAAACCAACTACTTCCATTATAATGAATTTATTCCTTTCATTTGAACCATACTGTATACTTTAAAACCAACATATCTAACGTACATTAATATTTTTACCAGCAAGCTTTCAGAATAAAACACACTAATTTTGTCGCTTACGCCCTTTTTGTAAAAACACCGTCGATTTATTTTATTAAATAGAAAAAATAAATAAAATGATTTCTTGTTTGGTTCCGTTTGTTGTTAAAATCAAATTATTTTTATAAGGTTCTATTTAGACAAATAAAGACCTAATATTACAAAATCTAAGAACTATTCTAATCAAGTACGCACATTACCTAGAAATTCATTCTACGCTAGATCGCGCACTTCATATCAAATATTCTTTTTATGTACTACCATATCTTAGAGAGCAATTAATATTGAAAATAATGTGTAAAAAATCAAAGAACTTTATCAATAGGTTACTGTCTTTGTGAAAAAGTGTTCATTCTCTATGCTACTAACAAGTATTAAAAGTAATTTTAAATAAAATACGTGTGGCACTCGGGGACTGCCGCGGTAAAGCTATTGCATAGCATTTTATATCAATTATAATATGCAATTATAATTATTTATTTATTTTATTTATGCAGTATTTTTTTTTCTTTGATATTAATTCAAGGTTTTTCGTTGATATTAATTCAAGTTACACTTTTTGAGCGTGGTGACCGATAAGAAAACAAATAATATTTTTATTATCTTACAATACATGTAGGTTATTCAGGAATTTTTATCATTGAAACTATAGGGTTATGGTAACTAAAATAAGAAACATAAGTTTAAGACTAGATATCCTCTAAATATCTAGAAAATACTGCGTCAATGGTGGTCCGATATTTTGTTGTGGATTCTTGTGGATCATTATTCATTTTCAAATTAAATGTTTCCAAAATTGTGTCTAAAAGAGATAGAATCAGTTATGAGCAGTTAGTAGCTAGTCTACACGCATACGTCTGGTCGCACGCACACAAACACCGTGCCGAAGTCTGCCGAACTGAAACGTCGTTAGACGATGCACGGCTTTCAACGCCGCACCGCTGTGCCGGTCGGAGTAAGGGGTTTTAGGTTTATTTTCGTTACGGAATTTCTTGTTCGATTTTTCGATTTTTTGATTTTTTAATTTTTTGATTTTTCGAATTTTCGATTTTTCGATTTTTCGATTTTTCGATTTTTCGATTTTTCGATTTTTCGATTTTTCGATTTTTCGATTTTTCGATTTTTCGATTTTCTTTTATTGAATAAATGAGAAGTTAATATTGTTTAACGCCGCACCGCAGTGCCGGTCGGAGTGGGAGGTGTTAGGTTTTTGTTCGTTACGGTTTCGTTTTTTTTTTCTTGATTCGGTCGCCCGCGATAAAAGCTATGCCATAGCTTAAAAATCGACTTCATAATCGTGCAGATGCCGTCACCACATCTTAACCAAATTTATATTGGACCACCCCTGAGGTACCCCCTTACTAACAAATAAAGAATTATAGACATCGGACAAGGTGGTAAAGAATTATTGCTAAACATACATAAAAAATGAAGAGTTTGATGAGTTTTCTCATGGACCTAATTATTAGATTTTGACCAAATTAATATGGGACCACCCCTGAAGTAAACCCTTTCTACAAAAAATAATCATTGAAATAGGACACCGTGTTAAAGAATTATCGCTGAACATACATAACAAAAAACATATTACGACGTATTGAGAACCTCCTCCTTTTTTGAAGTCTGTTAAAAAGTGATGTTTTTTTGAATAAGTATTGTGACACATGCCTAAATATTAATTTAGTCAACTTTTTACCTAAACTGTAATTATACAGAATCATCCCACGTGACCAACTGACATTTTAAATAGTTTGTGAAAACGTAGATATTTTAATGCAAAATACAGTTTAATGAGAATAACCTAAATAGTCGTAATAATCAATAATGGAATATTTTTAAAGTTAAAATGTTTCTATATAGTTATCCATCACCCTACACTGTGCTGCGGTAGTCATAAGTAAAAGAGCGAGTAAAAGAAGAATTAAGAAACATCTGGATGTTCATGAAGGTTCTAGAAGGTTAAATGGAGCCTCCTATATAGCTTTTCCCATTTTACTATCTGTAAATGTAGTGACACTGTGCCAGTGATAAGCTGTATAGTATTTAGCGATATCGTTCTATAATAACTCTCAGCGGGCTCTTTCTCTGCGTCTTTTCCATCCGTTTCCGGTGGATTCCGAAGTTTACTGCTCGTGTCCATATGGTTGCTTCATACAATAGAGTGGAGTTTTAAAGTTTTTAAAGATTTTTGATCTTGTGCTTAGAAAACAACCATAAAATTTATACAAAGCTCTTTTTTGATTGATTATATTATTTAATTTTTTGAAACTTTTTACGTTTGTTTTGTCGGTAACTATGCCTCAACAAAACCTTTTTAATTCATAGAAAACATATTTATAAAAAAACTGTAAATTTTCTTGACTTTAATGTGTATTATTTTTTGCTGGGCTTTGATCCGTTCTCAATTTAGGTTTTTTCTCTGCAGTCTCTTTGCAAAGTGAATTTCAGACCTAAAATCGTAACGTAAAAGTAATTAATTTACATTTCAATACTTGATTCTGTCTAAATTTAACTACATCTCAATTTCAGAAAAGAACACAGGATTTTACCTCAGAAAAAATTAATCGATATCTTCGATCAGACCAAGTGACCATATTTTATTTGAAATCGAAATTACCCCTATTTACTGTAACATTTGTCTCTTTAACTGTGTAATTAGTTATGTTGTGTCCCCTTCTGTCGCTAATGCATCGAAAAAATAGTCTCTGATGCCTGTAACGACTCTTCCAATCCAATCTTCTCAAGGAAGTGTATGATTTGAAGTGGCTTCAAGTTAGGATTGCCCTCTTCTATTCGGTATGCTCCTAAGTATAGTGACATTGGATTCTGGAGTGCTACACATTCAATCATGAAATGAATTGAATTGAGATTTCGTCCCCCTCCTCACAGAATCTGCAATCATTATCTTCAACTATTCTCAGTTTACTAAGGTGTCATTTGAGTCGGCAATGCCCGGTTGGGATCCCTCTTACATTAGGTAGCCTGTCCGATATTTTCTGGTTATATTCACCCAGAAGTATTTTAGTCTGTCTTAGTCCCAAAAGATTTTTCCAGTTATCAGTTCTTCTACTACCAATTATTTATTAATTTCTTTACTTGCGAGACTAGCTGTAATCTTGTTAACCTGTACTCCGGGATCCAAGTGAGAGTAACCATATGTTCCTCGCCTAGCTGATTTAGTTTTTTAGGCATACTCAGACCATTTTTGAGCCGATTAATTCAGCGCTTTGTTGGCTGCTTGGCTATCGGACATGATGATAATCTCTTGTCTCCGATAAATTTTCCCGATGTTGAACACTTCTCAATGGCATGAATTTCTGCTTGGAAATTGTTTGGAAATTGCTTGAAAATTGCTTAGAAATAGCTTGGAAATTTATTGGAAATCGCTTGGAAATCGCTTGAAAATTCCTTGAAAATTGCTTTAAAATTGATTGGAAATCGCTTGGAAATTGCTTGGGTATTTGCCAAATCTTTCAGGGTGCCTGGTTCTAGGCCAGGCCCATACACTTCTATTCCAGTTCCTTTTATGGTTTTGGATCCATTCGTATTCCAGTGAATAGGTATTTCACATACAAATAGGATGGATTTCTGGCACTATTCTTTCTTGCAGCCCAGTTCTGTGGTTTTGAAGTTTTTCACAAATTTGTACTTATTTTTCATTTCGTCCTGGTGCATATCCCTAGTATCTTTGGTCCTAAAACTAATAGAGTTTCGTTTAATTGCTCCGTTCCTGATAATTCTATATCTTGTCCGTTTTGCCACAATCTTTATCATTAACTGTAAAGGGGTGAGGTTTAAGATCAGCTACATTGCGGCCGTATGACAGGTTCTTATTGCACTGGTGAAGCAAGCACAGACTAGTCTTTGTACTTTTGAGGTATTAGTAGTGGTGCGCATAAGACGAGATGAGATTTTGCAAATCTCGTTCTTGATCTCGTACAATGTCGAACTCCGAATCTCGATCTTGACTTCAGGATAATCTCGACTGGGCAATCTTGATGTCAAGAATCGATCTCGCTCTCAAATCTTGCCGAGATCAGTAAAATAATATTATTCTTACAAAATAGAAAAACTATCCTTTCAAATGGATACTTTTGAATATCCATTGACATATTCATTTTTTTAAATAATTTATATTAAAAATATAACAACTTTGAGGTAAATAAAGAATTGAGGCATATAAGAGACCTAGCTGAATCAGCTGTTAACTGGCTTCGATGTTTTCTTATGATGAGGCCAGCTTTTGAAAACAGTCTCTCGGCAGGGATTGATGTGGTCGGAGTACCCAAAAAATCGCGAAACATTTTTAATAGCGAGCGGTAATCATTTTGATTAAGAAGCCATCACATTAAAATGTCCGCATCCTTGTCGGCCCTTTGAGAATTATAGTAGCGATTAAGTTCCTTGGTATGACTCGTAGATTGAGCTAAGGTCAAAATCATCATCGGATGAACAATTTGATGATGAAGATGACGATATATATTTCCGCTTGTAAATGGCTTCAAATTTATCAATATTTTTACTTTCCTATCTGTATACAGATATAAGGAAAGTATAGGAATCATGATTTTTTTCGACCTCGAGTTTTCGACGGATTTTTACGTTTTGAGGTCCCCTGAATCCGTTTTGACTATTTTCGCGATGATGTGTGTGTGTGTGTGTGTGTGTGTGTGTGTGTGTGTGTGTGTGTGTGTGTGTGTGTGTGTGTGTGTGTGTGTGTGTGTGTGTGTGTGTGTGTGTGTGTGTGTGTGTGTGTGTGTGTGTGTGTGTGTGTGTGTGTGTGTGTGTGTGTGTGTGTGTGTGTGTGTGTGTGTGTGTGTGTGTGTGTGTGTGTGTGTGTGTGTGTGTGTGTGTGTGTGTGTGTGTGTGTGTGTGTGTGTGTGTGTGTGTGTGTGTGTGTGTGTGTGTGTGTGTGTGTGTGTGTGTGTGTGTGTGTGTGTGTGTGTGTGTGTGTGTGTGTGTGTGTGTGTGTGTGTGTGTGTGGGTGCGTGCGTGCGTGCGTGCGTGCGTGCGTGCGTGCGTGCGTGCGTGCGTGCGTGCGTGCGTGCGTGCGTGTGTGTGTGTGTGTGTGTGTGTGTGTGTGTGTGTCTGTGTGTGTGTCTGTGTGTGTGTGTCTGTGTGTGTGTGTGTGTGTGTGTGTGTGTGTGTGTGTGTGTGTGTGTCTGTATAACGCATAACTCATGAACCGATACACGGAAAAACACCAAATTTCAAACTTAAGCTTTATTCCAGCGTCTAATGAGCTGATTAGATTTTGGGCAGAGTCGGAACATCTGGGGGGGGGGTACTTTATAGGTGGTGATTTTTATATTTTATGGAATATATCTGTTATTTACGTTTGGGGAAGAAAATTTTTTAAATGAAAGTTACTTCTTATTTTATGATCTATAATTTTTGTTATTTACAAAATTTTCCTAAAATGGTCCGTATTCGAGAAATTTGACAAAATGTAAAAAAATATTTTTTTTTATAAAAATTGTTCAAACAAAAGTTGTTTGTAATATAATTCTCTATAATTTTTGTCCCATAGATAATTTCTCTAAAATGGACCGTATTCGAGATATTTGAGAAAATGTGTAAATTTCGAAATTTGAAGAAAACTCAAAAACGGATAAAGAAAAAATCAATAAATTTTAAACTTAAGTTTTATTTCGGCCTGACGTGAAATGATTAGATTTTGGACAAAGTCGGAACATCTGGGGGGGTACTTTATGGGAGGCCGTTTTTATATTTTATGGAATATATCTGTTATTTATGTTTGGAGAAGAAAATTGTTCAAATAAAAGTTACTTCTAATATTATTATCTATAATTTTTGCCATTATGTAAAAATTATCTGAAATGATCCGTATTCGAGAAATTTGACAAAATGTGCAAAATTCTGATTTTTATGAAAATTGTTGAAATAAAAGTTGTTTGCGATATCGATCTCTATAATATTTGTTCATACATGATTTTTTTTTAATGGACCGTAATGGAAAAATTGTAGGAAAAGTGCTAAATTTAAATTTTTCAGTATTTTCATTTTCAATGAATATCTATAGAAAAATGTTTCACGGTAGATGTATGTGGACAATGTATATATTTAGTTTATCCTCTAAACATTTATAGAGATGCTGCAATAGGTTGTACACAATAAACGGAAAAAGCCTGTAATAACTAGATAGGAAAGTCATGTGTTGGACACATCAGATTTTTTTCTTTTACCTCTCTGTTCCATGTTGTAGCATTGAAGCTACCCAGTTTATACCTGGGGTCACAATATATCCAATTGGATTTGTAATAATGTTCGAATATCTTATCTCTTGCAGCTTCCAATGATGCATTATTATTTACACTATCGCTCAATGTGCACAATTTGTTCTGGTGAATGATCCGAGCCAAACAGAAATCAAATAAACGTAAACAAAACGGGCGAGATCTTGGCGAGATATCGACGAGATTTTTTCGAGATCTTGGCGAAATTTTTTGATATCTCGTTCTCGCCGAGATCTCGAGGATCACATCTCGACTTGCTATGCAGATCTTGATCTCGGCTCTTGTCTCGATCTCGAGACGACAACGAGACGGGATCGACATTTTTCTCGTCTCGTGCGCACCACTAGGTATTAGTTCTCGTAGTAGCTAAACTAGTTCTGTTACTCAGGCTCATACTATTGATGTATACATCTCCATCTTTTACCCACAAAATATTTCTACATGCCATTAGGACTTCTCTAGCCTTATTTACTACTTACTTCTCATGTATTTTCAGAGAAGTTGTCCAGGGTTAGGTCTAGATATTTGACTTCTTTTTTCATTATATATCTATCCCATGTAATTAGTTCATTTTAGACCTAGGTATAAGTTTTAAATTGATAATTTCATGTTCCAACCAACAATTTTGGGGCAAGTTTATTATATTATATGAATTGTTGAAACCATTCTTGAACAAATTTCTTTTTGTGTTTTTATTATTTAGAGGTTTAATACTTATTGATATAGGTACCGATAAGAGTTGAATGGTTACAATTATGTCGTCGCTTTCTCCAAACAAGAAACAAAAACGGCACCGCGGAAGATTCAATCGAAGTGAACCTCTGGGGACATTAGACGAAAATAGTAGTTTGTGCAACTCGAGTTGTACAGTATATTTTTTCTATGACCACTAGCGAAAATCTACAAACTTAAAAAATTATTTTAAGTTATAAAGACAAAATAACTAATTTTAAAGTAATTTATGACTTTTACTAATTTATAAAATAAAATAAATTTGAAAAAAAAAAGATTTAATTTAATTAGTCCCCAGTCCATATTTGAACCCGGGCCTCTCGCACTGAAGCCAACCGCTATGTTCTCGTCTCCATCGATACATTTAACATTACAGTTTTAATACTCGTAATTAAATTAGATTCATACAGTTTGATTAAATTTTATGATTTATTTGTAAATATGGACGAAATAAAAATAGAAATGCTATTTTTAGTTTGACAGAATTGTCACTTACATAAAATTTTAAAAATAATAGTGACCAAAACATGAACTGTGATTGATGGATTTCATTTCTTTGCAGTGTTCTTACTAGGTAGAATGAATATGAAATATATTCGTTTAGTTGAACGCAATGGCATCCTTTTTCGTTTGGTAGTAAGTGCGTAGATAAGCTAATATCCATGTGGGTGAAGAAAAATATTTATTTGTTTTTGATTATACTACTACGTTAAATATCAGTAATTTAAATTTTTGAAATATCTCCCAACTCTATTAAATATTCATTAAAAAATGACATATGTCAAATTCGTTTTGTTATAAATGTACAAGATCGAATAGAGAAACGTTGCCTACGCAGAAATTTCCGAAGCATTGACAACAAATCATTTTAGATAGATGTATTATAATAATATATAACAAGTTGCTTAATTATTATAAATAGTAGTATGTAAAAAATTTTCAACATGGTAAGACATATCGGATTGAAATAATTCACAAGGCTGGGCAAGGCTGATCAAAGTCACCTTGGCGCTGGTATACGAACATATATATGTACCTACTTCATGAATAAATATATATTTTGAAGTATGTTGGTACGTTGATGTGTTTGCAGCTACTGGTCGTTGTTGCAATAGAACAAAGGGCATTTTTAGCTTTGTAACCAGCGATTGTTTTCATTTTTACGTGGGTAATAAATAATGGAAACAAATTTCTTAATCTTTAAATTGAATTGCTGTAAGAACGATTTATGTGTGCACTCAGGCGATTTATAATAAATTTACATAAATCTGTATATAATTTTAAATCAAGTGAGAAGTAATTAGTATCTTTACTCGATGCAAATATTTATTCGTTCAATTTATTTGTACCTACATATATGCACGTCGCGATGATCTTATTATAGTCTTCGGGCCGACTCTAATTTTCTATTATTCTTAAGAGCTTATTGCACTGTTCACAAATACAATCGAAATGTGTGAATTTCGAGTATTTAAATTTTATTTTAGAAGGCACAATAATGAAAATATTTTATGAGATTTTTTTACGAAAATTTTTCTTGTTGATCTCTAGGTATACGTAACCCACTAAACATAAAACACCAGTATTTTTGTCTCGTTTCTCATAGAGACTTTTCTTGATATATTTTTGAAACGATACTAAAATATCCCATAGATGTTTAAAGTTTAACATCATATTCATTAACATTCCTCGCATATATCTACAAATGAAGTTTTATGTACGCTGCAATACTTGAATTAGCAGTTACATAAATATCTTTTGTACTCCTTTTTAGTTACTTCCTGTGACAAAAATTTATACGATGTTAATTTTTATAAATCACAATAATATCGCATACAGGTCAGTACAGTAATGTGTACAAGTTACACATCTTTAAGGGCCATCCTCCGCCTGAATTTTTAAGCCAAAAACAGCGGTTAAGCTCGTGCCTAATTACAACTTTATTTTTTAAAATTATTTAAAACTGCTTGTGTAGGTGATAAAAGAAAACGTAGTTCTAGGGATGTATAAGAACAAAATGATTAATTTTTTTTTAACATTGCTATTATTCAAGATAGAAAAAGGTAACAATATTACGTATTTTAAGGCGCTAATCATGTCGTTATAAGAAATAATTTGGAAAATATAATTCTACACATCCCTGCTGCAAATCTTTAACTTTGTCCTAAAATGTTATTTCTTCAAAAAAGTCAAAAAATAAATTATTAATCGCGCACGGCCTAACCCTCTGCAAGTAACATTTTTCTAACCGTAATGTGGCGCCCTTCGCACTAAAATTTATTAACAACAAAACTAATAGATAAACAATCTATTTACCTGCCTTCGTCAAGTGCCAAACTTGCAACGGCCCGCACCCCCCTGATAACACCGGCACACAAAAAAAAAGTTGTTTGTACATCAGACACGACCTACCTACCGGTATGTATTTTGATCGAAAAATCGAAAAATCGAAAAATCGAAAAATCGAAAAATCGAAAAATCGAAAAATCGAAAAATCGAAAAATCGAAAAATCGAAAAATCGAAAAATCGAAAAATCGAAAAATTGAAAAATCGAAAAATCAAAAAATGGAAAAATGGAAAAATCGAAAAATCGAAAAATCGAAATATCGAAAAATCGAAAATTGAGCTGGTTTTACAAAAGTGAATTAACGTTCTGATTTGACCATTACAAAGTACATTTAAATACTTCTTAAAATTTTATTTTTTAAGAAACGTTCTGTTATTGATATATTTATAATACAATTAATATTTACTTATGTAGGGGAGTTTCCATTTAAAAAATACAACAGAATAAATCTGGGTTTATACAGCTTCATTTAGTTTTAAGCATACATATACATAAACGTTAACATAAAAGATAAATCAATACATTTTAATGCACCTGTTTAGTAAGAATAACATAAGCATACACATTGATTTTATGTCAAATCTATGTTTATGATAATGATCATTCTTAAAACTAAATCAAGCTCTATAAACACACCACAAGTACCTACTATAATTATCAGAGAAGAATGTTTAACTGAATGGTAAATGTCTATAAGAGACAAGGTTGTTTTTTATTTCCCTCACCATAACCAAACCTTTAGAGCGATTTTGAAAAAATTAAAATAATCAATTTATTAGGGTCAAATCAATGGCGATATTCGTTTTTTATTAAAACAATGTATAGTTACTTATTTATTTTGCTCATTGTGTTGTGATTAACAAATGGGTGATTATTATAGACAAAATATTAAGTTATGATTGCACTAGAAATATAAAAAATGTCCTTTTTTATATTCAAAATTTAAAAAATTAAATAAAGCCCGTATGACACCATTACATTTTTGAGATTATTTCCGCACACAGAAATAATATCAAAAAATTTTACCGTTGCAGACCAGCAGACCCAAATTGTTTACTTAGATTTGGGGCCTGCAAAGAAATTTTAAAAATTGGAAGTTTTAAGCACTCGTTAGGTTGAATGTAGTTTTAGATTTGTGTCAGCTATTTGGGAGTCCTACGAAGCATTAGTAACATTTTAAAGAAGCTTTAAATGACCCAACTAGAGACAAAGAAAAAGTACTTTTTCCGGCCTCCTTAACAAGATCACAGAAATCAGGAAATCAGTCCTTTGTCAATTTTTAAACAGAAGTTGATTTGCTAGAACTAAATGGGGTTAACATGGGTCTATACACTCTTACAAAGCTTGTGCTAACATTGCTTTGCACATTAGTAAGGAAATGAAGAAACGCTTTGTAAATGAAATCATCAAGAATGAGACAAAAATTGATCTGAAAATTTTTTGGATGTTCCTTGTTTTTCTGAAAAACCTTAAATTTTATCTATGTTGCTTTGTCATAATTACAGATAAGGGATAACAAAAGAATGAAAAAATAATTTAATTGAAAAGTTAATACTAGAGAAAAAAGATATATATGTATTTTAAGGTTTATTAGCAGCTCGGATTCTTCTCTGTAAAGTTTCGATTTGAAATTTCACTTTTGGTTCAGGACTTTTCTCAATTGGCCTTGTAGGTGTCTTATCGGCTTTCTTTTCGGTTTTTTTTCTGTTTGCAGCTTATCTTTTTTCTCTTATTAGTTTCTTGTTGTTTGTTCCTGTTGTTTTTCCTACTTTTGCAATATTGAGAAAACATCAAGGACCTCTTGACTTGTATCTTGTATGGTGGGTGTTACGGGTGTACTGTTTTGTTTCCTTAAAAATATATTTTCCTCTTCTTCCTCTCTAGCATGCAACTTAGCAGCAGTAAAGGCTTTGTTATTCAAATAAAGCTTATTACACTTGCCATTGCCAGAAAATAGGATTTTAGATCGAAAAGGCTAACTTTATTAGTACTCCTACATACATGCTAGGTTAAAAAATTATTTTGGGGAAAATTTTATTACAAAAAAAAAATTTTAAATATTCTGCTCCTCTCGTCTCGCAAATATTTACACATGTATGAATGATTTTATTTTTTATTCAAATTTAATAAGTTTTATTTTACGAAACACTCGGTTTTTAGACGCATGAAATATTTGTCTTCCAAAACAGTCACAGCCTATGTTTATGTTAACACTATTAAGATAAGGAGGTATCGAATTACAGATAAGCAACCTAAGGGTCACATCTCAAGAAGAAGCAGGTACAAAAATAAAATCATTTGAAATTTGAATTAGTTGCATTGTGGAGCAAAATTAAAGTTCGTTTCAGTTAATAATAATAAACTTAGTGACTAATTATAATTTCTGTTTGCTGAATAAGGTGAGTTTTTCTCACTGAGTAATTAGGTTTTATCAATTAGTTTTGTTTTACTTTGTAATCAAGTTATTTCGTAAATTCTGTCTCCCAATTATTATTTACAAACCTTTTATAGTGAATTTCGTCAATTCTGACGTAAATATATTTTGTCAAATATTAAGAAAACCTTATATCCTAAATTACCAGGGTTGTATTAAAAAAATTAAAACTTATTTAACAATTTACTCATATTTTGTTTTTCTCCACGAGGTGTAATCAAAAGTAAAGTGATTTACATTATCTATTCTAGCGTAGTACATTGCGATCAGTGTATTTTGGGATTGCTGTGGTCAGTTTTCCAGGGGCGCCGTACCATGGTTGGTGCGGACTAGTGACATTGCGGTCAATGTGCTAGTAATGATCCAATTTGTATATCGATCGATAGTTTGGACATTGCGGTCAGTGTCAAAAGGATGGAGGTTCTGTCAATTATATTTTCTTAAAGCAATATTTTAATATAAAGAGTTATCAATAAAATTTTCTTGAAAATATAATGGTTAATAAGTATTTTGTTTACGAATATTACCTTTTCCTAATTTTCTTTAATATAAAACTGGTTTTAGTAAACTTGATTGCTCAAATTTGTTTTTCTTTTTATTTCAGGTACGCCATCTCATACATGCATTAATTAGGTATTTTCTCTATTTTATGTTGCTATTATTTTATTAACTTTTTATCATTTTAATCATTTAATACTTATTTCTATCTAATTTTATTTTGTTTCAAATTTTACCTTCCTATTAAAGTTAGTAAATCTATTATTGAATTAGTTTCTAGTATTTACGGACATTGATTAAAAAACTAAATATTTTCGCCTAAGTTCATAATAGATATTTTTAAATTACTTATATCTTCTTATACGCATTATACAAAATAAAACATTTCGCAACTGGTTACATAAATAGCCATTAAACGGTCAGTTTATAGGGACACCATTACTATTGTTTTCATTTTTTAAAACAAAATTCAATAAACGCACTCTTAATTCGACAATAATATTCGGCCGTACGCTGAGAATGTGGGCGTTACATAAAAAATTATCCAATTTAATTTCCTGTAAGCATCCAATAACAATAACTTTGAAAACTTGTTCACTAATACCGCACAACGTGCAATAAAGATGTTGACTTTGACTGCAATATTACCCACTTTAAGAGCATAGTTTATTTCCTGGCTTGCAGTAACACTAAAATTATTATAATTGAATTTATTAAATACGTTTAATTCAATGATTATTCATTGTACGCCATTGTCTTTTTTTATTATCAGTGACAAGTTAATGATTGTACATAAAAAGATTCAGTAAGGTAATAGGTGTATTACGTTGCATTGGAATCGTATGCTATTTTTAAATCGTACCTACAGCTTTAGCGAACCTTTATAATTTGAGGTTGTTCATCTTTCTGGGAAGGAATTAAGATCTCGTTGTCGACTGAAAAAATATCAAGTAAGTTTTTTTTTCTATGCGGGTTGAGCAAGTTATTAAATAAAAATTTGGGGTGAACTATATTTTTTTTTGTTTGCGTGGATGGTGGGGTTATAATTCATTTAAAAATATATTTATTCTAATAATATTTTTTTCTTTATACAAATGGCTATTAGAATATTGGCATTAAATGTATCAAAATGAATAAATTGTATTTAAAAATGAACCTAATCACGATACTTAAAGTAACTCTTCAATATACTTCCTTTATTTCCTTTTTTGTTTTCACTAATTAGTAATAAAAATCTGATGTGTCCAACACATGACTTTCCTATCTAGTTATTATAGGCTTTTGCTGGTTATTTTGTACAACCTATTGTAGCATATCTATAAATGTTTAGAGGATAAACTAAATATATACATTTTCCACATACATCTAACTCGAAACATTTTTCTATAGATATTCATTGAAAACGAAAATACTGAAAAATTAAAATTTAGCACTTTTCCTCCAATTTTTCCAGTACGGTCCATTTTAGAAAAATCATGTAAAAACAAAAATTATAGAGATCGATATCGCAAACAACTTTTAGTTTAACAATTTTTTCAAAAATCAGAATTTTGCACATTTTGTCAAATTTCTCGAATACGGACCATTTCAGGAAAATTTGACATAAAACAGAAATTATAGATAATAATATTAGAAGTAATTTTTATTTGAACAATTTTCTTCTCCAAACATAAATAACAGATATATTCCATAAAATATAAAAACAGCCTCCCATAAAGTACCCCCCAGGTGTTCCGACTTTGTTGAAAATCTTACCATTTCACGTCAAGCCGAAATAAAACTTAAGTTTAAAATTTAATATTTTTTTCTTTATTCGTTTTTGAGTTTTTTCCAAATTCGAAATTTACACATTTTCTCAAATATCTCGAATACGGTTCATTTTAGAAAAATTATGTATAGAATTAAAATTATGGAGAATTATATTACAAACATATTTTATTTGAACAATTTTTAGAAAAAATTATTTTTTTTCATTTTGTCAAATTTCCCGAATACGGACTATTTTAGGAAAATTTTGTATAAAACAAAAATTATAGATAATAATATTAGAAGTAACTTTTATTTGAAAAATTTTCTTCTGCAAACGTAAATAACAGATATATTCCATAAAATATAAAAATGACCATCAATAAAGTATCCCCCCAGATGTTCCGACTCTGCCCAAAATCTAATCATTTCATTGGACGCATGAATAAAGCTTAAGTTTAAAATTTGGTGTTTTTCTTTGTACCGATTCACGAGTTATGGTGGATACAGACACACACACACACACTTTTCGTGTTTCATATTTGAAGGGTCAGGGGAAAAACCAGGTAAGTCATTTTTTTTTAATATCGAGTGAACAGTTGTATTGGGCACAAAATAAGCGTATGTATCTTTCGAAAGTCCGGAACTGGGAAAGAAACACTCTAGTCAGAAGATATACGGCGCCAAAGTTTGGCTATAAGGGAACAAAAGCAGGTAAGTCACTTGAGACGGGAAAAGAAGCAGGCTAGTCAACAAATTCACAACTCTGATTTCGCTCGTTCTGCCAACGCATCAGTGCATTGCTAGATTTTGTAAGGGTCGCATTGTATTGTTTACGTTTAAGAATTGTGGATTAACTTGAGTGTCTCGTATCAAGCTTTGTTTGGAAATAATTATATCACGATGTCAAGCTCGGACGAAGGTATTAAGCTACATAGTGAGCCAAAAAAAGGAAGAAAACAGGTCGAATCTCTGAGGTAAATAAAAAATTAAAAATTTCCACGCATGAAGCTGGTGACCCTTGCCATTGCAAACGATTTAAATGTTACAATATAACTACTGAAAATAATAGAAAAAGCATATTAGGCTACTTTAACCAGCTACAGTCTCACAACGAGCAAAACATGTACTTGACAGGATTAATCACCGTTATGCCTGTGGCACAAAGAAGACCTCGAAATGTTGAAGAAGTGGCAAAGTTACGGGAAGCTAGTTTTGCCTACAGAGTTCGAGTCACTAAAGACAACGGAGACGTGGTAGATATTAGTGTATGTGCAAAAGTATTTTGCTCATTTCATGGCATTAGTAAAAATAAACTTTACTATCTACAGCAAAGTTTAAAATCGACGGGCTCTGCACCTATGGATAAAAGAGGTAAGCATTCCAAGAAACACAGGCAGCTCAATGAGGCTACTGCTGCTTTAATTGCGAGTCATATCAAAAGTTTCAAAGGTCGCCAGAGTCATTACAGTCTTAAAGACTCAACCAAAACTTATTTGCCAGAAAGCCTTAACATAAAGACAATGTACAAACTATTCAAAGAACGACATCCTGCAGCAGTTGTGTCTTACGACACTTACAGGCAAATGTTCAACACGCAGTTCAATATTTCTTTTGGATATCCGCGTACGGATACTTGTGCAGTGTGCGATGAATATACGGCAAAGGTTAAAGCTTTATCTGTGGAAAGAGATGAACAACAGATTCATCAGCTAACAGCAATGAATATCCTTCATAAAAAAAGGACAAACTTTTTACAACCTCAAAAAAAAATCCAAAATCGGAGCAAGAAAAAATAAGAAGAAAGAAGCCATATGCATAGATTTTGCAAAAAATATCTCCTTGCCGAATATAGCTACTAAGGACGTATACTACAAACGGCAGCTCGCTATGTATTCCTTTAATGTTCACGTTCTTTCAACTAGTGAATCCATTTTTTACGT
Source organism: Psylliodes chrysocephalus (assembly GCA_927349885.1). Classification (NCBI taxonomy): domain Eukaryota; kingdom Metazoa; phylum Arthropoda; class Insecta; order Coleoptera; family Chrysomelidae; genus Psylliodes; species Psylliodes chrysocephalus. Next base: position 30,134,371 of record OV651818.1, on the reverse strand, counting down.
GTATCACGAAGGTATTGCTAAAAAAGGGCCGAATGAAGTGGCCTCATTTCTATTCCACTTCATCATGAATTATTTGGACGATGAAGTACAGGAACTGAAAATTTTCTGCGATTCTGCAGGGGGACAGATTAAAAACTACACGATATTTAAATTCATTCATTACATAACGAACAATAAAATTCATGGCCTTACGGATATCAAAATTACATTTTCTATTCGTGGGCACTCATATTTGGAGTGCGATAAAAACGTTGGTTTATGGAACTTAAAAACATTGATGGAAATACCTAAGGATTTCGAAGAAATGGTGAAATTATCACGGACGAAACCATCTTCTTTTACTGTTGTCAACGTTTCTCAAAAAATTATACTGGATTGGAAGAAAATGTTGCCATCAAAGTACATAGCTAAATGCCCTTTTAGAACGCAGCCTATTAAAATAATAAATTCTTCAACCAGTCATAGTCGCTTGCTAGAATATCGCACGACGTACAATGGACCTAGGCTGACTGGCATTATAAGGTCACCACGGCAATGTCAGCAATCATTGGAAGATGGATTGTTTGAACTTCCCCCTCCAGCTTACAACGGTATGTACTAATAACAAAACCACCTTCACAGAATTAATAGAGTGAGTTTTCTAACGAATGCCTTATTCTTTTCAGGTCTCCTACCAATTTCCAGTGCAAAATTCAAAGATCTGCAAAGCCTAATGAAGTTTTGTGCCCCCACTACTGTGGAATTTTTTCGTCAATTACCTCATGATTAAGTAATTGTAAGTTAAAAAATATTATTTGTAATGTAAACATATTGTGGCGCTCACCATAATAACATTTTGCTAGACTTCTCTTTACTTATTAATTATGCGTGTTATTTTCAGGTTGGAAACGTTCATGGTTTTTGGGACACTGCAGCGATCTGGCAACACCCTGTGTGTTTTTCAGCTTTCTTTTACTTTACTAGAATACAATGGTTTAGTTATTTGCACCAATAAGTCTTGTATTAGTACTTATACGAATTCTGTATCGTTTAGGACATTAAAAATGTGTTTTCTTAGTTTCGATAACAATAGACTTACCTGCTTTTTTCCCCTGACCCTTTATTTACATATAATAATTATATTTTGACAAGAAATTCAGTTGACCCCAATTATTGTCACAATATGTATTGTTTACTAATAATCTATCTATTAAAACTTTTTTTTTAACATACATGAATTGTTGGTTTTTGTAACATATTTCTATGGTCTTATAACAAATTGTTTATGACATATCTAGTGTCTCTTATCCCCAACATGCCTCTTTAAATAGTATGACTAATATGAGAGTTAAATAGTGTTATTTAACGTTTATTAAACATTGAACATAGCATTATCTTTTTTTTATATCAACGTATATTGTGACATCACTATAAATGCACTACGTCTACATAGTTTACCTCCCAGATAAATATCGGTAAATATTTAATTTAATCTTCATGATATAGGTACGTACCTATATCAAAAAATCCATTAGATATCAGGACAGTCTTCGCAAATATAAAAAGGACCGAACCGTTTTAAAAAAAAATTATGTATGTGATTAAGTGTCAAAAATTTTTGAATTTCGAAACTGAAATATTACTTTTTAGTGATAAGTATAATTAATTTTAGTTCAATATATAACTTTAGTTTGTCAAGGAAAATATTTAAATCCCACAAGGTTAGAATACAAAATAGAAGGTCTGCTTTATTTCTTAAGAATTACTCTAATCTAAAATTTTTCTGGTATATTGTAGAAGTTAGGTACGGCAAAATCTATAGGAATGTATGTAGTTTTAAATATAAAAATTTATAATGGAGACATAATTACTGTAGTTTGTTTTTACAAATCGATGTCTCAGTTCAAAACTGTAACATCTCTAAAATTTTAGGTTTTAAGATAAGAATGTATTCTTAGCAAGAAGGGCAAGATCTGTTACAATAATTCAACACTATAATATCCCAAAATATTTATTTTTCTATTTATTTTATTAATAAATTACAAATTAGTAAAGAAAAATCTTTAAAGTCATTTATCTCAAAATGGCTGATTTGAAGATGTTACACTTTTGAACTGGGACAGCAAAATATTTACTTAGTGACTTGTTTTTGTAAACGAGTTCGAGTATGGCAAACGAAAATCGTTATTTTTTATTATGAATTAATTTGAATTTATGTAAAAATGGAAATAACGTATATGGTTTTCGTAGTTTTTACACTTGTAATAAAAATATTAAAGTTACGTATATTGGCCAGCATAGACACAATACATATCACTATTTGACATTCTTATAAACTCACTAATTTAAAATTGACTTTAAACTAAGTAACTACACACCGAATTGTTTAAAAGCAGTTATAAGGTATAATTTACTTATTATATAATTTACAAAGTACAAACACTATAAAAATTAATAGTAGTTACATGTAGAGTTAAGTAACAAGAAATTTAAAAACAAAAACAAACCATAATATCTAATAAACTTAATTTCCTCAACTTTCTTAGGTTAACATTAAAGATATCTGTTTGGACCTTGTTAAGAAACTCATTGGTAATAGCCATCATCTTGTTAAAAGTGTTACTTTTAATGCAAAAAGATAAAAAAACAATAATCCCATTCTTTCAATGTTAAAGTGCAACAATTTTGTAAGAAGCATAAGGTTTGTAACCTACCGCACCCAGGTACCTTAAAAATTTATAAATTCCATTTATTAAATAATATCTGTCTGTAAGAGATCCAATTTTCGTGCACGTGTCTGAGAACCCAGACCTAGAAACACTTGACACACTTATCTTAAGTGCGTTTGAATAGTAACGTTGTTTTCGATACACAAAATTTTTAAAGCAAGTAATAAATCAGCCACCTCCTTTCCGCCCTAATTCGTTTTTCTCTGGGAACTAAGACAGACGAAGACGTCACAGAAAGCCATTAAGACTTCTATAAGAAGCCAGACCCAAATGAGCTCGGATTCATCAATTTTTTATAATTTGATGTGCACTCATCTTATTATTTTACATTCAAATAATCACTTTATTATTTGTACCCAGTTAAATAGTCTGTACCTTTCTTAAAACGCTCTTCCTAAACGACGCCTATACTACAATACCTCCTATCCCCGAAGGTGTCAACGACCCGACGCCCAACGTCCTGCCGTCCTACTTCCCTACCTTTCTACGCTATCACTTCTAACACCACTTTAGTATTTCCTACCATTATATTTTTCGACGCTTGCCGCCCCTAAATAATTGCTTCATATTATTCTTGCACCATCTAAATTTTTCTACCGTATATCTGTCCCAATGCAGTACTGTATTAAATACCTTCTGCTCCACCACGACGTTAGGCGCCTCGACGCAAGGCGACGCTCAACGCTGCGACGTACCTAAATTTACGCCGTCACAACGCTAGATGAAATTAGTATATAATTTAATGTCTGTATTTTCAAAGATGAATCAAAGAATTTATGTAACTTTCTTTGAGATACCAACGGGGTTACGTTTAAACGAGGGCTTGACATTTTCTGCAAAATATTATCAATGTAACCAATAAACCACATGGCCTTCAGCTCATACACCCCGAAAGACAGTTAGGATAAACATCTGTTTTCGATGGGTGAAATTTTGAGTGTTTCAATAGATATTATAAAAATCAATATTAAGAAATATACAGGGTTGTATTAAGTTATTTCAATAGAAATTATAAAAATCAATAATAAGAAATATACAGGGTTGTATTAAGTCATTTCAAAAGAAATTATAAAAATCAATATTTTAGAAATATACAGGGATGTGCTATCTTGGATAAATTGTACAAACCAAGATGGTAAAATTTGATAGTAATTTAACCAACTGGTGAATACACTGTTCGTTAGCTCAAGGGGGGACACCTATATGCTAAGCCACCCATTTTACAAGGTTTGAAACAAAGTATATATGAAATCAATATAGTAAGGTAATCAACTGGCGAATTGGCGCTGTTCGTTACTTCCGTTGATCATCACTTCTATACTCATCGAAATATTTAGGTACCTAAGATGATGCAACCTGTGTATATCTAGAATAGAATAAAATCAACATCAACACAGTAGTTAACCAACTGGCGAATTGGCGCTGTTCGTTAACTCTGTTGGTCATCAACCTAAATAAGAATATAAACATCAACACAGTATCATGGGCGTCGTTTGGGGGGCAAGTGTCCCCCTTGCCCCCCCTGGCTTTTACGACTTTACTAGGCCTAATGGCTGTATGTAGCCCTAAATTTAGTTATTAATTTAGTACTGTATTTAGAACTAAAACTATTTTTTTCCTTTTGCAACGATACCAATTTTTAATACTAAATTAGGTATAGGCGCACGCGCTTTGACGTATTATTACGTGAAATTAGCACAGAAATGAAACATTCTATTTAAATTAGACAAGTGAATTAAAATATGTTTTTATTATGACTTTGACACCAATTGACTTGACAACAACCAAATGCAGCAATGCTTCTAAAAACCAATAAAAAAACAATAAAACCTACAAAATCAAAAACAGGCGAAAATTTTCCAAGGCGATAATGCAAAGTTGGCGCTAACCAAAAACAAAATGGTGCAGAAAAGACCGTTGTGTTAACTTTTTCTGAGAAAAACTTCTGCGCAACATTTCAACGCATTTTTAATACTAAATTTAGTAGAAAATAGAACAAGTTCCAATTAATTTAATTTTTTTAGTAATAAATTTAATACTAAATTTGCTGTTTGCACCGTGAATTTTTTTAGTACTTAAAAAATGCATTAATTTAGTTCTAAATTTAGTATTTAGTTTAGTATCGTCACATACAGCCTTAATATATGAATTACTAATATTTCGTCTTCGTGCACGCATAACAATAAACACAAAGCCTAATATATTAGGTAGCCTTTAAATTGATTGAATTGTTTAAGGAAATAGAAGAAATAGGTAAACATAACAGGTGTAGAAATCTAAATGCCACGAATTACGGACAACAATCTCATAGAAATAATATTCAGGCTAATACACTTGACGAATAATATAGGTAGAATATATTTATTCCATACCCATATTTTACTCGTACCTATACATTTTAATTTTTTATTAAAGTAGGTAAAAACAAAACAGAAAGCAAGAGCAGTTGCTGTGTTGTAAATTGTAAAAATTCTAGCAGAAAAAACAGTGTAAATTATATAAATTTTCAGTAACAAAATGGAAATTAAATCAAAGAAACAAATTGATAGCTGATATAAGAAAAAAATACCTTTTATTTTTGTAATAATAACAGTAATACTGGAAATAGTAGACATCAGAAAATTGATAGGTTTTAAATAAAAAATAAATTATTATTTTACAATTTTGTTTGACATCCATTAACTCTAATGTTCAGCAAGGATTATGTTTCTGTCTTTGATTTATTGTATGTGGCTGAAATGCAATCTTGTGACTTATTGATAGGAAACCAATTTTAATCATCAATTTCTATGGGTTCTTTCGAATTAAAAATGAAGAAAATATAATACAATCGCAAATTTATCAATTATTTTTGTTAATACGTTTTGATACTACGTTATTATATAATGTAATGTTTTTATTTTTACAATATTTAACCTGTTCTTGAATGATAACTTATTAGGCGTAGGCAACATATACATTTTTTTAGCTGAAGTATTAAAAATATATAATAATTAATGTTTTCACTCGTTTTGCAAATCCATATACTTTTATTAAAATCAACATATATATTTTTTTATTAGGAATTCCTTTAAAAATTGTATTGTCAGCAAATATTTTCCGTTAGTTCATAAATTTGTTGGCGCTGCTGTCACGCACAGAGGAATGAAAATAGGCTGACTGCGCTTTGCATGATGAGCGTACATCGAAAAATAATCGCAAAAATCTAAAAAGAAATCATGTTTTCTGTTTTCGATTTAGGAAGAAGAAGAAGAAGAAGAAACTAAAAATTTGCGTTTTCCTAGTGTTCGTCGACGTGTTTAAGTGAGTTTTTTTGTTTTTGTGTTTCTATAAATATTTCATTTTTTTCATATAGTTTTCTTTTATATCACACCTGTTTTTTAAAAATATGTGTTTAAAGTTTCTTGTTTTTTTCTTTATTTTTCAACAAATAAACATTCTAAATTTTTTCAAAATTTTGCCCCCCCCCCCCCCCTCCCCCCCTATAGAATTGTGTAACTACGCCCATGCACAGTAGTTAACCAACTAGCTAATTGACGCTGTTCATTAACTTCGTTGGTCATCAACCTAAACAAAATATATATTGGTAGCAAATGAACGTGGTTTGCGTTTGAACGGGACTCAAGTGAGATCTCAGTAAATAGTAACAATTGTAATATACTTTGCTAATTATTGCATCACATTTAAAGTATGAAAAATTAAAAAGAGTTTAAATATGAATTTGTATATTTTATTTATCAATTTGCACCAAACTTTGCAACGAATCTTGGTTTACCCTAATTAAATTTATCACAACGTGGGTATATAAATTATCAAAATTAACTAGACGATCACTTTTTCTACTAGAGGAAAAAGGCCAAGTACATTAAGTATAAAACTTAAAGTAAAATAAACGAACAAATGGGGTACCGGTGGTGGGCCGTTACAGGTTTATTTTTATTTTTTTCTAAATAATAATTTTTTTTTTATTTAAAATTTAATCTACAAAGTGCGTCTATACCATTTTATATGCCGTGACCTTATTTTGCAAAGTACGCCTATGAAATGTCACGGTATATTACCACTTTTACTCTACTCCTTTCTTATTCAAACTATAGTGAGAAAAGGTTGTATTGTATTTTCAGTTTGTTCGGCTAGATATTATAAAAATATCAAGGAACGACGTTGCTACATTCAAATAAATTATAAAAATTGTAAAAATCTACTGGGCTACTCTATTCTAAAAGACATCCCATAAATTAGTAAAAATAAAAATGAAATCGGCCTAAGTAGGCAAGAAATAACTAGGGCTGGGCGATTATCAATATAAATAATCGATTATCAATTATTTAAAATAATCAATTATTTTAGATTAATCGATTAATCGAAAATAATCGATTAATCGAATTAATCGAAAATAATCGATTAATCGAAAATATTCGATTAATCGAAAATAATCGATTAATCGAAAATAATCGAACTATCGAAAATAATCGATTAATCGAAAATAATCGATTAATCGAAAATAATCGATTAATCGATTAATCGATTGGTCTAAAATAATCAATTAATGGAAAATAATCGATTAATAGAAAATAATCGATTGATCGAAAATAATCGATTAATCGAATATAAAAAATATATATAATTGATTATTTTACCCACCCCTATTGAAGACCTCAAAAAAAATTGGTGTACGGAATGGGTTGCTCGTCGGAAATCAGCTAAAGTATCTAAAAAACATCAACAAATCGCCCTCTTTGATATACCGCCCATATACGGAGATATATTTGTTTACTTCAAATATTAATTTAATTATGTATGCACTCATTTTTTTTGGATTTCGATTTAACATTTAAAATTTTATAATACTTTTGTCATAACAAGCTTTTAACAAGAGCTGTATCCCACGTTATCTGGTAAAATAAGAAATTTACTGAAAAAGGCCGTTCTTAGTGATTTTTATGACAACTTTTAAGTATCAGTTATGTCACAATAAGTGAGTTGACATTGTTCTAGAGTTAATACCACTGATCTTTATTATTTTACTGGATAGGATATAGCCCCTTAAAAAACGTTCCGAAAAATTGGCCGATTTGGGCAAATAATATGGCGGACCGGATGTTATTTAACGTAACCTCTATTTCCATTTGTCATCACATTTGTCATTTAATACAGATCAGTGGTTAATACTGAAGTTATTAATGTTACTTTTAACCAACTGATAACGATGACATCAATTTTTCTATTGCGTTCATAAGCATCTCATTAGGGGGAGGGCAACGGACTTTTTCCATAATTTTTTTTTGTGTCTGTCACTTTTTGGCATTAAAATAGGAAACTTTACTCAAGAACAAGAGTTCGATATAATCATTGGGCGATTATCAAAATAAATAATCGATTATCAAAATAAATAATCGATTATTTAAAATAATTTATTTGGAAATAATCGATTAATCGGAAATAATCGATTAATCAAAAATAATCGATTAATCGAAAATAATTGATTAATCGAAAATAATCGATTAATCGAAAATAATCGATGACCGAAAATAATCGAATAATCGAAAATAATCGATTAATCGGAAATAATTGAAAATAATCGAAAATAATCGAAAATAATCGATTATCGAAAATAATCGATTATCGAAAATAATCGATTAATCGATTATCGATTTAAAAAATATACAATGATCAACTATTCGATTAATCGATTAGTTTGCCCACCCCTAGAAATAACTGACTTATTTCTAAATTTCAACACCCTGTATTTCGAAAATGAAGCGATTCGGGACATACATAATATGTGTATTAAAACTATTTTCTTATTTTGACCCAAGAATATCCACTTAAATTTTTGTCGTACGTTTAATCGAATAGCTCTGAGGATGAGAATACAGAAATTAAACGAAAATGTAACTTCATAAAAAAAATTCGTTTCATTTCATTAATCATTTTAACCTTTATGAATGTGAAGGTCAGAAAATGAATCATTTTACTTGTTGCCTAGTGTTTGTTCTGTTCAAATATGGATTTAATGGTTTCTTGACGAGGTACTATTGACTTAACTTCGGTAAGATTGCAATTTGTTTAAAGTTTAACTCGTCTACCTACGATATATACCTACAATTTTTATGATGGAAGTCACGGACGTAAAACCAAACAAATTATAAAGTAATTTCAATACTAATCTTTTTAATATTCGCCGCCTATGCATTTTGTTTATTAATTTAAGGTATAGTGTTGTTCAAAGATCTTTTTCATATTTTGCATCTTAACAGTGGACACTATATAAATTAAAGAATAATCCAAACACATATATAACTCTGGTGTTAGACATTGATAGAAGATATTTGACAAAGATCTTTTATAAAATATGTAGAAAATATAACTCTATCGTATTTAATCAAATTAAGATTCGCCCAGTGGTCGAAATTCGATTATAATTCATTATTAAAAATTTGAGGAAAACCTATTAGTATGGTGCTATTTGTACCAAAACTGTTCCATAAATGAATTCTGTAGGGGACTGAGTGTCACATGCTGAATTGTAAGTGAATGAGCGTGTTTAGTATAAACGAATTTAACGAATCTAATGCTATTAACTGTTTAGGCACAAAAAAACGTTTTTTTCATGCAATAAATACTTTAAATGAATAACAAATAATAAAGTTATAATACTTTAAAAAGTTCACTTTAAAAACAAATGTTTAAAACATTATATTGTTGCGCCATTCACTGCGGCATAATGAAGCACCTATTTCCATTGATCACTAAAGAATCTGTGATACCGTAACACTAGACAATTAATCGTTATTTTTTTCTAATAGTGACATTTATGAAAGTTATTTTTTTCTAAAATCGGATTAAAATTATGTTTTCATTTCTCATGATACAAAATTGTCAAAATTTCTAAGCACAAATCGATTGTTGGAAACAATATAAAAAAAACTCTCCTTCATAGGAAATAAATTAGTGGCTTCGTCAGTTTTGTAAATACAAATGGGGCAGCACTTACCCAAAAAACAGACAATTTGTACTCGTACAAAGGGTTCTTATATTTGAATATTTATTTATTTTTTGTGAGATTAATTAGTACTAAATGATGGGCATCCCTTAAGTCCACCTTTGCCATGAAACAATATGGCCGATATTACTGTATGAACTTCTATTTTGAAATGTTTTGTTCTAATGAGACATTTTTAATTTAAGAAAAAACGGCTCGACCCGTCTAAAAGACCTTTTGAAAAAGAATTGGCCCTCACATGGCTCTGCTTTCTGGACAGCACCCATCTTTAAACGTTTACAACACGTTTTCTATAATATTAAGCTCGAAAACCGGCCATTTAGATCGTATAATCGTCTGTCTATGCCAAGACGAAATTTAAATTTTATCCCATGTAGTAATCGGAATGTAGCTCAATATACGTAATGAGAAGCTGATGTCACAATCAGATTAAAAAGAAGATGTAACTCATGATTATCCGATGAAGCAGTTAAGGATGTACACTTACTATGGATCTCATAAATATATATAAAAATAATTTCGATGTCTTAGTCGAGATGTAGCTTAAAATAAATAGTCATTATCTGATGTCACAATCAGATTGATATTAGGATGTACCTCATGATTATTAAATGTCATGATCGGACTGTAACTTGATGACGAATTATAGGTTGTATAGATACTTGATTTTTATTCCATAAATATACATAAATTATATCCGATACCGTAGTCGGAAAATAGCTCAAAATAAATATTGAATATATGATTTCACAATCAAATTAAAATGAGGATGTAACACGTGATTATCCGATGTTAGGATCAGACCATAACTTTATAATGCCGTCAAAAATATATATTTATTTGAATTTTATTACTTCGTATAAATTATATTCGATTTTGTAACCGGAATGTAGCCTAATATACCTACATGAAGAATGTGTGATGTCACAATCAGTCTGAAAATTAAGATATAACTCTTGATTATCCGATCCTATCCAATCTAATTCAATGCCGCAGTCCAAGATAATTTGGATTGTAAAAATGGTACTTTCTCAACTCGTGCGTTCGCAACTCGGGCGTAATATAAAACTACCTGAATTCGTCGCATCTCGGGCGCCCTCCAAAATTGTGCACCTGTGAGTTCGCAACTCGGGCGTCGACGGGATATGAAATTTGACCATAGTTTATGTACCCTGATTCTGATTAAAATCTGATTCAGGTAGTAATGCATTATCGAAAATTTAAGAGAAATAAATGACATCGCAGAACAAGCTTTTATTTTAACATATAGCGAGCATTGAAAAGTTAGTTGATGTAAAAAAATTGAAGATTTTTCCATTACGGTTTATTTTAGAGAAATCATGTGTAGAATAAAAAATATAGAGCATGATATTGGGATCATTTTCAAATTATTGGCGATTTCTAAAATATTTCCGAAAATAATTTGGTCACTAGGGGTATTATAAGTGAAAATGAGAAAAATTCGAATTTTGCACTTTACCTCAAATTTCCCGAATTCGGTATATTTTAGAGAAATGTATGGAACAAAAATTATAGAGAATTACATTGTAAGCAACTTTTATTTGAAGAATTTTCTTTAAAATTCGAATTTTGCACTTTTTGTCAAAATTCTCGAATACGGACCATTTTAAGGAAATCATGAATATGATAAAATAATATATAAATATTACGAAACGCCTCAGAAACATTTCTAAAACATTCCTAAATTGTAAAAATATCCTGTAAATGTAATATTTCATATATTTTATAAATAATAATTTGAAACCTACCAGAAATATAACATACTGATATTTCAGAAATGTATCAAACAACAGACGCAAACTTCCAATTATTTAGAATATATGGTTTTCTCTAATATAAAATTATAGTACTTAAAATAAAATGACTACAACATAATTCATCTTCTTTCTCTTCTTACAAATGAGAAAATTTTCAAATCTTGGCCATTTACAACATAACAAACATAAACCAACTTAATATTTCAAGTATAATCAATCAATGAAAAATCATATTGTATTAAATGCTTTGAAATAAATAAAAAAAGGAAAAAACAGAAAAAAAGAGGGAAAATCAATTTGAATGAATTACAGTTTAAATTATATAATTAAAATAAAATATTATATTAAAAACATTAGATTACGTAAGTTGGCTACATATGGAAAACTTTTTTATTATTAGTTTTACCAAAAAATTTAGCATGGTCTAAAACCTTATATGCACCCATTAGATATCAATTTTTATGAGTCGTATACGATTTGTCAAAAAAATTATTTTTGGCCAAGAGTAAAGTACATTCATTTTTGACAAACCTCGTATACGACTTATACAATTTGATATATGATGGTTGTATTTTAAGGTCTGATATCACGCACAATTTTTTATGAGGACATTTTTTTCATAAAATTATTAATAAAAAAAAGTTTTCCATATACTGTCCTAGTATACGGCTCAAAAATGTAATGTATTTTAGGTTTTAGACCATCCACAACTCTTTATGCTAAATAATTTTTTTTTGATAAAACTAATAAAAAAAAGTTTTCCATATGTAGCCAACTTACACAGACACCCTACATAAAAAATGTATTAAAATAAAAATTGAATAGCTAGCCGAGGTAGGTACACTATTATTCATCAATCTAATTATATAATAAATAAATTACACTTTTTTCAGTAAAAACTACAATTTCAAATGTCATAACAATGTAATGTAAAGATTATGTTCGCAGAGAAAGATAAATAAAAAATCTTGATTTATGAAAGTTACATAATATTTAAAAACCGGCAAGCTCCTCCTGTACGGCACTCCGTATATAATTTTAAATTTAAGCCGAAAGCACCTTCTCAGGTACCGATCCTTGAACGCCCGAGTTGCGAAGGGTATTTAATCTACCTGTAGCCTTCCGCCCGAAATGCGAAAAATTAAGGATTCCGCCCGAGTTGCGACGCACGAGATGCGCATAAATCGTAAAAATATATTCGATCTGGTAATTTAAATAAACTTATATCACAATCAGATTAAAAAAGAGGATGTAATTCATAATTATCCGATGTCATAACTTGATGAAGCAGTGGAGGATATATACTTACATGATGAAAATGATAATAGTCTGATGTCATAAACGGATATAGGTATGGCTTCTAGATCATAACTGTCCAATGTCACAATCAGAATATTCTTTAATAATATAATCAAGAAATATTTTAAGTACTCTTAGAAAATATTCTTTTATTGTAACCAACTACTGTTACCACAAACAGCAAAATTCTGTATCTACTTTTGTCACAAACAATAATATGTAAATATTCGTTATACTTACCAAACAGTTCAGGATTTTTTCATTATTAACTGTCATCACAAACAGTCCAGGAATCTCATTGATATCACTGTTATCACAAACATTCAGCCATTGATATCTACTGTTATCACAAACAGTCAACCATTAATATCTATTGTTATCACAAACAGTCAGCCATTGATATCTACTGTTATCATAAACAGTCAGCCATTGATTTCTACTGTTATCACAAACAGTTAGCTGTTGATATCTACTGTTATCACAAACAGTCAGCCATTAATATATACTGTTATCACAAACAGTCAGCCGTTGATTTCTACTGTTATTACAAACAGTAACCTGAAAATATCTACTGTCATCACACACAGTAAACCTGCTATTATTTACTGTTATCACAAACAGTGCAGAAAAATATTCGATATATAATGTCATCAGTTAAGTTAAAATCTCAATTTATACTATTATTACAAACAATAAACTGCTATTATATACTGTTATCACAAACAGTGTAGGAAAATATTCGTTTATAATGACATCAGTTAAGTAAAAATCTTAATAATCTACTATTATTACAAAAAGTAACCTACTTTTATCTACTGTTATCAGAAATAATGACCTGAAAATATCTACTGTCATTACAGAGAGTAACCTGCTAATATTTACTGTTATCACAAACAGTGTAGGAAAATATTCGATTATAAAGTCATAGCTTAAATTAAAATTTCAATACCTACTTTTATCACAAACAGTAAACGATATAAATTTATTATCAATTACAGTGTGCCCAACGATGTCATTAATCATTTAATTATTCAATAAAGGATAAAAATAAAATTGTCGTCAGAAAACAGTTTTGTTATACCTATAAACAACAGTAGTATAAACATTATCTACTGCAAAAAAACAAATATTTCAAGTAACTAAATATCAAGTTTCAATGTATATCTACTTTCATTTAAAAATTTCTTTATCTTAAGCCTATAAAAAAAGGCCAATAATAACTACTTTCGCAAAGAAATTACTACACACTAGAATTTAAAATGGTAAAGAAGAAACGAACTTCTACCAGTAGGTATCATAAAAAAAATTTTCGTTCAGTACCTAACTATTTAGCAGTGAAAAAATCGTACAAATAAAATACGTATTAATTTTCGGCATTAAGGCAATTACTTACCGTTTTCAATGACACAATGACTATTGTTGATATGACGGGAAAATTGCTTAACAAAACAAAAACTTTGTAGATTCAATTGACGAATTTCTGGCGAAACCATCTATACAACACGTTCTTAACGCGGAGAACACTTATTCGACTTTTTTTTTTAATGTTTATTATTATTAGGTTTAGTCATCGGTACACTTTGTTTTTGAATTTTCTAGGAAATATAATATAGATGTGATCTTTACGACACATAAACAAAAACTGAAAAGACTAAAGACTAGATGAGGGGATTGGTGGAGAAGGGAATATATCAAATAGTTCCAGCTTTCAACTATGTGGTCGAATCGAAGCATATACAGGGGGCGACATTTATCTTATTTACGAGACGAGGCAGAAATATAATTGGAAACGAGTGGCGGATTTAATAACATTACAGGTTTTAAAATTCAATATTCACATTTGTGAAGTAAACCGAGAACACTAGTTTACATGGTTTTTGTCTTTGAAATGAAAAGTGTTTTTTCTTATCATTCGAGATGCGCCGAGTTAAAAAAAATATGAAAAAAATCCAACACGTCACGTTTCCAAAATATTTATTACGTTTGATTTACAAAAAACTGCATACAAAAATATTTAAAAAAAAAATGTAAAATGTTTGCCTTAGCTTTTTTCTTGTATTTATTTGTGTCTGTGTCTTTTATAACAGACCAGCAATAATCACCTAACATGGCCTGGTGCCAGTATCCTTGATAATTTTGTTCAAAAAATTTCAAATCCTGATGAAAATGCTCTCCATGTTCGTTGCTGACTTCTCGGAAGTTTTCAAGGAAGAAATCGAGGTGCGAATGAAAAAAATTAATTTTCAGAGACATGCTGTCACCTATTCGTTGAAAATTATGTAATAAATCAGCAATTAAATGTCTGTAATTTTCATTTTATGAATTCCAAGCAGATCTTTCAGTATCAGTAAGACTGTTTTTAAATACCTCATCCTTCAACATTTTTTTGATTTGATAAAAATACCTTCTTTTAGTTTCGCCGCAGAAAGATTAGGAAAAATTGAGCCCAAATGCTTAAAAGCTACGCTAGTTTTATCTAAAGCCTTGACAAAAATTTTTACCAATCCTAATTTTATATGAAGCGGTGGTAGAACAATTTTTTGTGGAGGTATTAGATATTTATGCTTTATATTCAGTTTACCAGGGCTATATTCTTTTCAAACTGGCTAATCTATCTTTTTATAATGATCTTGTTTGGCTCACGAATCCCACAAACACAAAAAACAACAATATTTTGTATAACCACCTTGTAAGCCCAAAAGTAACCCACAACTTTTAAATCACCGCAGACGATCCATTTGTGATCTTTGTAATTAATAAGTTCAATTAGTGTTGACATCGTTTCATATGTTTCTTTGGTATTTACTGCGTGACCTATCGGAATAGACGGCTTCTTGTTGCCGTTATGTAGAAGGACTGCTTTTAAGCTAGTCTTCGATGAATCAATGAATAACCTCCATTCTTCTGGCTTATAAGATTGCTGCATTTCCTTGAAAAGCCCAGCTATATCATAACAGTAACAAAATTCGTTTTCTTTCTTGAAATATGTTGTAAAACATTCACTTCGCTTAAGATACATAGTAACTCTTGTGTTGGGAGCAAGTAACCTCCATTGTTGGAGTCGTGAACCTAGTAATTCAGCTTTGGATGTAGATAAGTTTAAATCTCTCACTAAATCATTCAGTTCAGACTGAGTTATCATATGTGGTTCTTCATTAACATCAACCAATTCATCTGAACTTGTGTCACTTTGAATTTGATATTCTTTGGATTCCGTGTTTGTCATCGATGTTGTGCTGGAATAATCGGGAGGATCTGGAACTTGCTGCTTGTCTGAGCTGTAGATAGGTTTAGTAACCGAAGGAACATCTGTATATATAATTTTATCTTTGTTCTTTTAATTAAAACCAAATGTCTTAGTGAGACAGAAGTAACAGTCATTTTCGTGTTTGGATGGTTCCCTCCATATCATTGGCATATTAAAATTTAAAAAATCATTTTGCACCTGCAGCCCAGGAGCTTAGAGTTTTTTTACATCTTTCACAAAAAACGTGAGGAGCCCATTTTTTGTCCTGGTGAGAAACCGAAATTTTGAAATAACAAAAATATGCTTCTTTTAGAGATTCCGTTATGGGATATCCTTTCTTAGGGGCGGATGTAATTTCGGCCGGAAAAAGGACAGGTACCTAAAGGGGATATGTAATTTCGGCTGGAGGTTTAAGGGTTCGTTCTTATCGTATAGGTATTTTCTGCCGGAAGGAGCAGGTAAAATAAAATAAGATCTAGAATTGCTATAACATTCTTTATTAAACCAAAATCAAAGACACTATTACTTAAAAACTTTAATTTGATACAGTTTTAACAAAATTAAATCTAGAAATTTTTCCAGACCGAAGCATATTTACCATATTTTCAATGAATTTTAATTTATTTCTGACTTACTTGTCTTTTATTTTTGCTGTAATATTTAAACTTTTTATTTTTAAATATGAATCGATCTGGAATTCTTTTAACTTTTCTATAAAAATAAATATTGAAGGGTGGCAAGAATAAAATGAAGAATTCAATTTAGAATGGAACGATTCACAAGCATTTGTGGTTCGTTTTATAGATGGATTTTCGTCTGCCCCTATATTTGGTGGAAAATCGGAATCAGGTGCTATATAATATTGTAATAGATAATCTGCGTATTTATCCAATAGTTCATTATTTGGTTTGCAAGACATTAAATCAAATATAAAACAATCCTCAACATCAGATGGTTTTAAATAAGTAAGCCCAAAAGTGTGAATAAGCCATTTACTTTCTTCAGAGTTTTTGTCTTTATATATTTGACAAAACATTTCTTAGTGCGATATGTATTAATATTTCAAAATCTACGAATGCCTCCATCGGTTCAAAAACTATATTAAAAACTTCCAAAATTTTAGATTTAAGCAACAGAAAAAGTTTAATATATGTGTCAGCAGTCTTATTTGGTAACAGACAATATAAAAGAGGTATATAGTGCCCATTTTCCAGGCTATGAATGGTAAATAATTGATAAAAATATTTCGTACAAAAAGAAAATGTGCCATCCATATATATAACATTCATTTTACACAACGTAGTAATATTTGTTTGGCAAGAAAAAACAATGATATTATCAACTGATCTGTTAATAAACAAAAAATTTTCACCTCTTGTCGTTTTAGGAGAATACATATCAACGACAGTATGTACTTCATGAATATCTTTAGGCAGGGCTGGCAAGATCTGACGACGACTGTTCTTATGAGATTTACATCCGCGGTAATCAATTCGTCCGGTAAATTTGTTGAAAGGACCCTTTTTAGAATTTTCGAAGGTTTCTCCGATATGTCCTTCTGGGCTTTTCGCTTGAATGCATTTGTGACAATTTTTCTCTGCAAAGAACGTTGATCTGGTTCATGATTGTGAGTTAACTCACTCCTGGTCACAATATATTCGTTACCAACAGCATACAATTTAGCTAAACATTTTAAATTTTTCCTGATGCACCTCAAACGCACTTCCCCACTCTTTAATACGTCTTGTTTACAAAATGAAAATTTTTCTATAATAAGCAAGTCACAACCGCGTGAACTCTTTACTATCGAAAATGCCATCATGTAATATAGATGTTTTCTATCTCTTGGTCGCCCACAAAATAAGTGGTTAGTATCTTAATATTAAAAGGTCCGGTACTTTGTAATTAGGTAAACACATTGTTAAACTAATGAAAATCAAATTAAGAAAGATGAATGTAAATGTTTTAACTTTTCTAAGAAATGGAAATATGTAAAGGTATATTCCAAAATCCTATCATAAACATTACCCTCGGCGGAAAATACCTATGCCATTAGATGGGCACTTTGCTTTTGGCAGGTAGGCGAGGGGATTACCGGCCGAAATTACGCCCGCCGCTTTCTTAGATATAATAAGTTCACCACAAACGTAACAAAAATGGTCAGGATGTACTTTACACAACCTTTTTGACATTTTAAAAACAAATATTTATTTAACTGAACTCTACAATGCAGCAAAATTTTACAATGAATTCAGAGCCAACTTGTGGGTAGTCTTAAAATAAAATGTGTTGATAACTCGATACTCCGACGTAATAAAAATTGTAAATATTGTTATCTGTATATAAATTGTTAGAATAAAGTTTTATTTCCAAAGAACTCTGTCTTTGACTGTCTAAAATCTACCCGCTACCCAAACAAACCACAGGAGGAGTTACATGGTTATAAGACAGTTCATAAAATAGCCTATAACGACAGTCCAACGAACAACCTACCTGCTTATATCCTTTAACAGGATGCGATACGATTACTGGATCTATTTAATATTATTAAAAACTTTGTAATAAAATTATATTCATCAACATCCGATGTTATTTTTCTCAATGTATTAAGAGGTTTAAAGGCTTCTTCAACAAAGCTATCTAGGTTACTCTCAACCACTGTCGGATTAGGCCGTCTCGGCCGGTAGGCCCTCGTTCAAGCAGTGGGCTCTCGTTCAGGCAGTGGTTCCTTTAGAAGAACAAAGAAAATCTCGTAATACGTGGCAACCACGGAAAAAGCATCAGTGTGCAAATAGGCCTTTTCATCATGTGATGAGCGCAAGCGCAGCCACCATGTTGAAATAGCACCAATTCAAAAGTTTCGTACTGTTTTGATAAACAATGGCTGGAAAAGCAATATTATCTCTACATATAAATCAATAATTAGAAAAAATCGTTGATGGTGAGTTACATTTTTATAACTCTGTGGAAGCACATAGTTGTGAGCAATTAAAAAGGTTCTTGAAGTGACGTGGACGTTCGGAACAAGGGAAAAAGTGTGGTGTTTGATAGGTTAGGTTTCAATACATATTAACTGTGTAAAAAATTAATGAAAACAAATAATAATTATAACTCTATTCTAATTAGTTATGCCAACCAAACTATTAATAATTGCAAAACCATTTTAACATGAAAGTTAATCACTTGTATAATTAAAAAGATAAATTATTTAAAATTTTAAGGATCAACATGACATTTTTAATAATATTACTGTGTATACCGAAGTAGTATTTAATATTAAAAAATATTGTGTAATACCAGACAAGGATTTTTTTCTCTTGAACTATTTTCTCCATGAAAATGTAGTGAACAAATATAAGTATATCTTTAGTAACATTATCTATCTATCAATCGATCGGAAACCTTTGTCACTTCGACCACATTTTTTCACTCTTAATGCTCATTTTGAACATGTTTTAATATGTATTTTGCATAATCATTTGATAGTTGTTTTTAAGATATTGCAAGCAAGTCTTTTTATAAAATAATAATTTATACCGTGTGTCACTTTTCCATACTTATAACAGTCATAACAAGTTCGTTTAGTTTTTCCTTTCCGTAAGGCGTAAAGATAACATAATTAATTGATTGCAAAAATTGATTTTTTAATCAAGACACTTATTACTTTACTTTTTTTATCCCATTTTTTAAACGAATACACTTAAAATTAATATTTATCGATTATAATTTTTTTCACGTTGACATTTTAACATGCTTGTTTACAGAAAACAGTACGAAAAAGATGGCTGATACTGACGCATGCGCACAAAAAAAATGTGATGAAAAGGCCTATAATACCTTTTTTCTCTTCAATGAATCGGACCATCGCATCGTCGGCTAAGTGTACTCTTACGTTTATCTCTAGTTTTTATTATATTCTGTGTTAAAGACAATTAAATTACCTATTATAATATTTCTACTATAATCATAGTTTTAGTGTTTTATTAAGAGGTAATTTACAATTGTGTGGTAACAGTATTTTCAGTCAAAAACTAAATTATAAAGAAAAATTTATATTCTAAAAACTTAAATTAATTAAAATAGAATTATTACCTAAAATAATTTTTACTTTAAACAGTTAAACATTCTTTCTTCCATTGATGTATATCAACAGTTACATCATTCAGATTCCTTTGAAATTCCATATAATCGCAATTTATGCAACAGTCCACTTGTTCCAACTTATCATTGTGTTTGAACAATAAATTCATGACATATTGCCCATCTTTTTGCCTCAATTCCCATATCAAGGTATCTCCAAATCTTAAAGGCTTTTTTTTCGAGCACTTCATACCATCTAAAATGGACGCCAATGAAATATGCTGAGATGACATCAACATAAATTTGACAGGTGGTATGTCGGAAGTCGGTTTGGCAAATTTGTTGAAATATTTAAAAATAAAATTGTAAAAAGGACCCACTCGAAGCCTGGTGAGTTCTGGAGTTGTTGTTGCAATTGCATATCTAATACCTGATGAAAAAATATAAGTGAATGACTAAATATTATACAGAGTAAGTCAATTTATTGAGACTAGGAGATAAAATTTACTTCCCAAAGAAGAATCAGATTCAGAAAGTTTAGATTGAAATATGACAGATAATACTAATGGTCAACTTTTTTAATTACACGTGGATACTGTTTCAAATTTTGATGGATCCCTCCATCTGTGTAGATCTTTCTAGAATCAGACCAGTTTTCTAGTTGTGAGTTCAAAATATTGGAACCAATTTTACGATTTTCATGATAAATTGGTTGTATAACATTAAGAAAAATTAACACAATGGTTTTGCCATCTAACTATAGAATTATTTTTTAAATTCATTTGACATTCTTTTTCACTCTGCGTAAAATTCGGTATGCGTTTACGGTTTTGGTACATTTAAAAAAATAGAGATTATATCTTCAACGGCCTCTTATCCTTTGACATACATTTCTCCTACTTAGATATGAAGTTTTCTTCTCTTTTTTGTGAAATTGATAAAAATCCAGTGTTGTCAGAATAGACGAAACTCGATTTTCTAATCCATAGCCGATGCATAGAAAATACTCACTAGTCATTTAAACGAGTTTTTCAATCTGGATTAAATTTTAAAACGGTTCATATGGGCGTTAGAGCGTAGCGTGTTGGTCTTTCAACCTAAAGGCCGTGAGTTCAATCTTCACCGGTTTATTTTTTTTGTTATTTTAAATTGATTTTTTTATTTGTATAAATAAAACTTTTAAAACAGTGGATAAGCAATCAATTTCCGATTAAAAGTATTCTAACCGATTTTGGAAGTTATTTTTTACTAACAAATATTTTTTATGCTATAAAATTAATCTTCAAGTAAGCAGGCAACACAATATACACATAACATGCACAGAAAAAAATTATCTTCTACATTCAAGAAATGCTTTACACTTGGAAGATTACATTTGTTTGAAATAAAGCAGAGTTTGTTTCAAATAATATTTCTCGATACAATAAGAAAATAAATGTTGAGTGAAGTATAGTCATAATCTTGTATTTTAAGAGTTATAATAGTTATTCTGAGAATAAATTATTTCATTAGAGTATAGAATTGTGAATTAATCCAAGAAAGCTCTTATTCTAAGTATGATATGCTCTTAAAACCGACTATTGCGTACTTGATTTAATGTTATAAAAGGATTCGATTCAAAGCATTTAAATTTCAGAACAAAAATTAAACAATTCGAATCAAAAACCTATGTACTTGACAAAAGATTAGCTAGTACAAATTCACTGCACGGTGTTGCCAGCTGAAACTTATTTTAAAATGCAACCACTGCACTGATACGGTAGATATATGACTGGCACATGTTGAGATGTGATACTTATTATTCGGAAGTCAGAGACACAACGCATTTATAGAGAATCTGGCAAATTGTCATTAGTTGGTTGTAGCTTGGCCATTGCTTTGTAGTTTAGATTGCTTGCTTGCACACTCGCTTAACACGTCTGCTTTGTGGGTAGGTAACTTTTCAATAGGACGATGGAGAAATACAACCATCGAGTGCCTGCCTCCTCGTGACACCACTGGATAAGGCCAATAGCGATGCTTCAAGAAGCACCACTATTGACTAACCAAATGGCACTCCAGCAAAGCCCAACGCCACGGTGTAAGGCAACGTGCCTAAGGATGAATGGCCGCAGGGCTTAATATGCGGTTGCGAACGTTCCCTTGGGGGAACCGGGCGAAACCCCCAAGTAGCCAGCCTTGACTCTGCGCGGGGGGCACTGCAGAGTTGGATCAACCCTTCCCCCATACTCGAGGGAACAAATGAGTACAAATAAGAATAAAATGGACACCCAAGGAGAAGAGTCGGATACAGACGACTCAGGCTCCTTGAACATGACTGTCGGAGAGATTGCATTAGCTTTGGACTCCGACAACTCAAGGGAAGGAGGAACTGCGAAAGCAGAGGACTCTAACCTCTTAGCGGGAGGAGGATCTGTGAAAACAGACGACTGCTCCCAAACAAAAGAAAAGGTTAAAAAAGCAGAGGTTAAGCCTGCTGATAGACCGAAAAACCCTTCAGGAGCGGAGAAGAAGATGCGTCTGAAGGAAAGAAAAATGGCTGCAGGAACGTGGACGGAGGAAAATCCCCACAAGAATGCAGTCCAAAAACGAACCCAACGGAGGGAGGACCGAACGGAGAAAGGGGATAAAAGGCCCCTATCTGAGTCGCAGACTCCCCCCACTCGAAGTGGAACTAAGCGGGCCAGAAATGCTCCGGCATCGGCTGGCTCGTTCAGCGATACTTTGAGGGGTATCCGACTGGCTGTCATCCAGAGAAGGCATCCAGATACAACCCTTGACCAAGCACAAGGAGACTTGGTACAAGAAACTCTCGTGGAAAGGCTCTACGCTACCCCTTCAGGCAGTGAAGGAGCACCTCAGTTCCACAGAATATCGTTTAGCGCAGGGGTCATTTGGATGACCTGCGCTAACCAGCAGACTGCGGACTGGTTAAGGAGGACGGTCGGCACTATGGGAAACCTTTGTGAGGGCGCGGATTTAACCGTGGTTGAATCTAAGGACCTCCCGAGAAGACACAGGGTTCTAGTTTTCATCCCTTCAGGGTCCTAAGGCGGTCTGGCGAGGATCAGGATAATTCAAATCAACCTCCAGCACTGTAAAGCTGCTTCGGCTGTACTTACAAAGGCATAACTTATTTTAAAATGCAACCACTGCACTGATACTTATTATTCGGAAGTCAGAGATACAACGCATTTATAGAGAATCTGGCAAATTGGCATTAGCACGTATTAATCCTAGTGTCCTTTTTCTAACATGTTTGCATCGTATCGTTAGGGTTGCGTTTTACTTTTTGTTAAAAATTCTTTGTGATTCAATTAATAAGTGTATGAATAAATTAAATTAAAATGGAACATTTGTTAAATAAATGGAGCCTCAGCGACCTGATACCAATATTTAAATGTAAGTATATTTAGTTCAGTTCTTGTTAGGTAATATTATATATAAGTAAATTTATAATCATAAGAACACGAAAAAAACTGGAATAGACGTAAAAAAAATGTATGATGCTGGATGACGACTTTTTGGAAAGACGACTTCCGCCTTGCTAAGACAAGAGATCGTATCTACGAAAATTCTGATTTCAAGATTCTTACAAATTTAATAAGCTTACATTTTATTTTATTATAACACAAAATAATAAAGGCCTATTTGCATTAGAAATTATTTATTATAATTATAAGAAAAGGTTAGTAAAATATGCAAAACTTATTTGCGAAGTCTAGAAGGACGTACGTATCTACCTACCCACATTTACTAAAAATATTCATTTTGTAGATACGACCTCTTATCTTAGTAGGACTTACTTTTATGTTCCATTTAGGTTTTGAAGTCATAAAATTATTTTGTTTTAATTATAGGTGGGACACCTCAAAGGACAGAGGAATTTGGTATATTAACTAAAAACAATTTAAAAAAATGTTTTTCGGTGGATAGGTACCAGTGAGAACCCTATTAAAAAGCAAGAATGGTCTGATCTTATTTCAAGATTATTAATTTCTTCAATGAAACTATCCTACACTCAACAAAAATCAATATATTTATGTCAAAGATCATATTATTATTGTAACAAATTTAGTTGTATTGGATCTAAGAAAAAAGTATTATTGAAAATAAATAAAGTATATTTAAAACAAGTGTAAGACTATTTCATTTAATATGTACATAATACTGCAATTGAGCAATATATATTCTTTATTTAATTAGAGGGATTAGAGGGATTTTATTCTTGAAGCAAGGCTTATCAGCTATTGTTGAACAAGTATTACTAGCTATTGTTGAACAAGTATTACTAGAATTTCAAATCGAGACGAGTTTTACTTGCGGATATACAAACACAACAAAGCATTGAAATAAGACCATTCATCTTGAATATAGTACACCTTTTTTTCTGTGTACTTTGTTTGCTAGTAAAGTTAGCCGTGTCTGTCAAATTAAAGTAGTAAGACTTGAATTCGGCAAAATAAAACTATATACTTTTATTATCGTGTGATCGTAGAAAAAATCTTGTGTGTAACTCGGATGGAAAGCGGCAAAGTAGCACTTTCCGCTCTTAATACACAAATAGCTATTTCCCTTTACCTACTTCTAAAAGAAATCTTTTCCAAATCATTATTCCAAATTTAAAATTTTCAAACCTAAACTAGCAAAATTTCACGTCATTTGATTCCGAATGTCAAGAAATTATTAACCAAGAATTTATCTGTCATGAAATCAGTTCTATTTAATGAGTGATATTTGAATAGTTTAAACATCGTTATCAAAATTGGCAGAGGCATAATTTAAGGAAAGGAATATTATTTTATTTAGTATTTTGCATTTTGTTACAGAGAAAATGAACTCTGAAAAAAATACAGGATGCGACTAATTTTATTAGAAAATTATTGAGTTTTAGCACCCTGTATCTTTTTTCGCAGCAATATTTTAGTAGGGCATGCTTGATCTAATCCTCATATTTTGGTCCAAATAACACAATGCCCAACAGCTATGGCTAACTTATGTAAGTAAATCTTGCGAAAATACATAATTTTAAATGACAACTATGAAAATCTAAGATACATACCTACTAGATAGTCAAGAAAATTCTGGTCAACTTCTTCATACCACTCAGGCAAAAACGAATAATTATAACTGATATAAGTATTAAATGTATTTTTAACTGTACTGAGACTATTCAAATCAACTTTACTAAATCCTGCTTTCTTGCCAATCAATTCAAAAAAGTTTATGTATTTATTTTGTAACAAAGACGACTGAGTTTTCATAGCGTTATCGTACAGCTTATGATATTTCGGGCAATCACGGTTCAGCGTATAAATTTCATCAGTTTCGATTTTTGTCGAATGTACAGGGATGGGTCGCCATAATAGTCCGACGTTCCAGATTTGATGACCTTTCGGAGGGTAGAGGCCAGCTAAACTAGCTGTAATTGACGTTAAACATCTGGTAAAATCTGGAGAATATGCGTAAATTTCTTTGGGTGAGTACATCTCACTTAAGAACTGATTGTAACGTTTTCGTAACCATTGACCCAATTTGTAGAGACGTTCTATTCCGATCTAAAAAACATAAAAATGTTATAATTTAGTTTGATAAGAGCACTGAACTTTAGAATTAGTCTATAGTAATAGGTGCTACCTACCTAATGATAACATAATCGCACCTTTTTAAAATAAATTCTGCAAATAAGTGAGAGATTAGTTTAAGGAAATAATAAATAAATGGCACTAAACTAAACATTTTTTCTTGTAGTTCTTGGGTTTTTAGGTGTTGGTTGAGGAATGAAACTCGTGTTAAGGTAAAGTTTTCGGCACTGCTCAGTGCCTTATTCAGTAGTTTTTTAATTTTTTCAATATTTGTACATTATTAACAGTTAATTGTTCTACAAGAAAACAATTTTTTTTTTGGTTTTTTTATATATATATAGTTTACATTGTTTTTAGTTAAATTTTTGGCTTACCTTTAGTACATTATGGGGTTTGTAATTACTAAAGGTAAGCCAAAAATATAACCAAAAACAATGTAAACTGTATATATAAAAAAAACCAAAAAAAATTTCTTTTCTTGTAGAACAATTAACTGTTAATAATGTACAAATATTTAAACAATTAAAAAAAACTACTGAAGAAGGCACTGAGCAGTGCCGAAAGCTTTACCTTAACACGAGTTTCATTCCTCAACCAACACCTAAAAACCCAAGAACTACAAGAAAAAATATAAATAAAGGTGTAAGAAAAAAAAAACTTTAGAAAAGGAGGTCTCCTTTTATAAAGTAACAATACTAAACTAATCATTTTGAACGTCAGAAAATTAATTCGAATATATACATTTATATAGAGGAAGACGAAACCACCATTTACATTCTGACTGAATGTGTAGCACTCCACAATCGAGGGGCACTATACTTAGGAGTATGCTTTCACTCCAAATCCTACATTTCCTTGAGAAGATAGGATTCGAAGGGTAGTATCCAGATATCACAGTCTTTAAGACGTCTAGCATAAGATGTATGAGACGTCTTTAAAACTGGTATTTTGTGAAAGACGTCTTAGAAGACGTCTGATGTTTCAAAAGGGGACGTCTTTAAGACGTCATATTAATTGCTTATATTGGTCTGTAGAGCTTAAAATGAGCCATAAATAAGACGACTTATTAATAGCGTATAATGGTCTTGAGAAGCCTTAAATAAGCCACAAATAAGACGTATTTAAGACCACTTATTAAGGAGGTCCTTTCGCCACCCCTCTCGCCACCAATGTTAAAAAAAAAAGTTATTAGATTATGACTAAAATTAATTTTTTTCTAATAGTGGAAGTCCTTATTTATCTAATACTGAACTTTTAACTATACCTTACCTTGCAAATTTTTGAGAATTTTTTTTTTTAATGTGAGTATTTGTACAGTGCCTCACGAGAAAGTAAGTCCTCAACAACAATTCTCGAATTATACTATTATTTATTGATTAGATGGAGTAGAAAAAACTAAAAATAAGGCTTTTGAAATATTTAGATTTTGTTTTATACAATAAAATATATATAGTAAACCGTGGAACTTTTTGAGAAATTAATATTAAAAAATCACAAAAAATTTTCAAGTAACCTAGTTGAAAATTTTTTGTGATTTTTTAATAATAATTTCTCAATAAATTCCACGGTAACCTATATAATTTATTGTAAAAAACAAAACCTAAATATTTCAAAAAGCTTATTTTTAGTTTTTTTCTACTCCATCTAATCAATAAATAATAGTATACTTAATTATAATTCGAAAATTGTTGTTGAGGTCTTACTTTCTCGTAAGACACTGTACAAATAATCACATTTAAAAAAAATTCTTAAAAATTTGCACGGTAAGGTATAGTTAAAAATTCACTATTAGATGAATAAGGACTTCAACTATTAGAAAAAAAATAATTTTAGTCATAATCTAATATTTTTTATTTAACATTGGTGGCGAAAGGACCTCCTTAATAGCTTATAAGTAATGGTCTTGTAAAGCCATAAATAAGTCATAAATAAGACGTCTTTAAGATGTTTTATTAATGGCTTATATTAGTCTGGTTAGTCTTAAATAAGCCATAAATAACACGTTCATTATTTTTATTCTGCTAATTCTATAAGCTGTCTTAAATAATATAAAATATTTTAAAAATGGGTATCATCGTGCACGGAGGACGTCGAATATCTTGGTTATTAAAATTAGTAGAATAACCTTGCACGTTATAAAGAATGCAAAAAATAAAATTAAAAATATTTATTGATAAAATAACTATTAATCACAGGTCACTAAGAGTTATTGTCTTTGTAGCGCATTCGATAACTCCTCTTTAACCAAAACTGGATTGATTTTTCTCTTTCTTTTTGATTTGCCTTTGTATAGCAGCTCCTAAAAAGAAATTTAGGTAAGAGCATTTTAGTCACATAAAGTTATACTTTACAAAAGTTAGTAAAAAGCTAAAGAACAATTATCTTTATAGAACAAAACGAAATATGAATTTCTTAGAAATTTAAATCAATGAATTTTTATAACAAATCATTTAAGGCAAGATGTGCTATTGTGCTTAATCGCCTATTTTGACAATTTTTCTTTAACATTACTCAAAGTGGCTATCTAATAGGGGGCTTTTGATATTAATAGTTCTCGAAATCTCCATAAAAAAAAAATGATAATTGACGAATACCTGAATTAAATCTTATATTAAGGTATTTACTTTTAAATTTATTTAATTACTCTAATTTAGAAGAAACAGGATATTAATATTCATTTATTACCTGTAGAAAGTATTCCAGGAACGTGCTACATCGGTAACAGAAAGTCCACTATTCTTCCCTCTCTGGTTTTAGTCCCATATTATTTAAGTAAAAAGAGACTAAACACAAACGCAAATGCACAAAATAGCCCAAAGACACTTTTGGCAGCTATAATCGCGTACGCAATAAAATAATCAATAGTCCACAATAAGCTTGGGCCATAAACATTTGTGACTTGAGCTTGCATGTAATGTTAAGTAAAATTTTAAACTTCACTTCATTTGATTCTTCTTGTTAAATTTGAATTATGTAAACCGTGAAAGTTTCTGTGCGACTGAAAGACGTTTGTAAGACATTTAAAGGCGTCTTTGAACTTTCACAACGCAACGCCGAATTGTCTCAATAAATTTTTTAATACAAACTATTTTTAACTACATTAAAACGTAACAATTGAAAGAT
The DNA here is from genome assembly GCA_927349885.1 of Psylliodes chrysocephalus. Lineage (NCBI taxonomy): Eukaryota > Metazoa > Arthropoda > Insecta > Coleoptera > Chrysomelidae > Psylliodes > Psylliodes chrysocephalus. The sequence goes on along the minus strand of OV651818.1, from coordinate 30,105,545 downwards.
TATAACATTTTTACCCTAATGGTTAATTTATCAAGTGTTCAAAATGTGCACCATTTGTGAGTTGACAGTACCCTAATCGATGGTAGAATGCGTCTACCACATTTCTCCATAATTATTTTATTTATTTAAGACCTTCCAGACTACATAAAATCATAAGTGTTACATATATGCTTGAACTTGTATTGAATAGGAGATTCCGATAATTACTGAATATACAGGGTGTTGAATTTTAAAAACCAAAGTGACTAATAATTTAAGAGAAACAGCAAATCTGGCAACATTGCAAATAATAAATCTGAAATTTCCGTATCCGAAAATAGGAGTACTCCAAATTTTGTACAATTAGGATTAGCAATTTACGAGATAATTGGCCGTTTCCAGACTTTTGGGCCACTCCGTCTATACAGGGTGTTAAAAAAAAAGTGTCACAAAATGAAATGGTGAATAGTATGACCCAAAATAAGCAGAAAAGTCTTAATAAATATATGACCGCAAATTAACGGTTTCGGAGATACGGACCATTTTGTGTTTATAACAATTTTTTATTATTATAAAAAAACAATGATATTTATAAACAATCAATAACAACATAGAGTTAAATGAAGGGATGTGGCGATTAGGGAAAGCGTCGATATACTCACGTAGCGCTTCCCTCGCATTGCCATTTGCACGACCGTACATAAAATGCATGTCAGCTAATTCAATATTAGTGTAAACAGGCATAACGAAAATTTATAAAATTATTCACCCACAACAAAATAATAACTGCAAATAGTATCTATGAAAAAACATCGGTAGACTCCGATAAGAAAAGCAAGTTTTTGAGAATGAAAAAAGATAATCAAAAAATGATACAAAACACAAAACACTCCGTATCTCTGAAAACATTCATTTGCGGACATATGTTCTGCATATTTTGGCCCATACTACCCCCCGTTTTATTTTGTGACACTTTTTTTAACACCCTGTATATATATTACATAATCGTGAATTTAGCCTAACCCCAATCAATTTTTCACAAAAAAAAAACTATTTCACCGGTATGCACTCCTGCTGCACCCATATGCACCACCTATTAAACTTTTTCAGTACGGCTGTTTTACAAATTACTTTCATTTTAGGTAGGTGTCTACTTATATTAATATAATTTTTCTATTATCATCTGAGTAGGGTTGCATTTTGTCTCGTTTTCGTCCTCTATTTTTTAAATTAAACGTACCTACCTATGATTATCGTAATATTTCCTTATACCATCATAACTTACTAGATCATACTATAGTTACCAGAGCATTTCTTTATACAGTTTGGTTACTTCCATGACGTATATGTTATCAAAGTATATAACTTCTTCCAACCACGTCTGTTACGTGGTAAGGTGAACGTATAAACATATCGAGCATGCGCAAAGTGCAAAGAATTTTGAAGAGATACGTTTTTCTGTGATAAGGGTTTGTTTGAACATTTTTATATTTTATACAAAAGAAATTAAATTTCAAATACAGGATACTGAAATAACTAGAGATATCTGCTGGATACTGTAATTTATATTAAAACATTAAGATGGAATTATATTTCAACACAAATAAAACACAAAACAAAACCTTTCTTCTTTTTGTTGGAGTAGACATCATTTTAAAAAAATAACAAAATCAGGAGATCCTAAAATTTTTTATAATTATAATTTGGTTTAGAAATCCCCAACTTAAATTAAATTTGAAATATATGATGTTACACATTTTACGTTACTACGGTATGTGTGAAGTCACCAGAGTAACCACAATACTTTTACCAAGTATGTAGTACTAAGGTCAGTGAAGTTGCCCCCCCCCAATTATATTTTTCAAAAAAGAAATATTGCACTAGAATGCACTAGATTGCACTAGAATACACTAGAATACACTAGAATACACTAGAATACACTAGAATACACTAGAATACACTAGAATACACTAGAATACACTAGAATACACTAGAATACACTAGAATACACTAAAATGCACTAGAATGTACTAGAATGCACTAGAATGCACCAGTGATGCATCAATATACCCCACTAATAATTTTTTTGTACCACCTTCCTTGAGAAACTGCATATGAGTGCATCAGGAGTGCATACCGGTGCAATAGGTTTTTTGCGAAAATTTTATTAGGAGGGGGCTAACTTCATGATAAAGAAGTTGCTGTAACTACCAAAGGGAGGGGTGCAAAAAGTTTTGCAGTGGTTGATATGAGTTCATCGGGAGTGCATACCGGTGCAATATTTTTTTTTGCGAAAAATTCATTGGGGCGGGGGCTAAATTCACGAAAGAAATTATTGTAACTACTGAAAGGAAAAGGTGCAAACATTTTTATTGGTGGTGCATATGAGTACATCAGGAGTACATATCTGTGTAATTTTTTTTGCGAAAACTTTATTGGGAGAGCTAACTTCACGGTAAAGAACCAGCTGTAACTACTAAAGGGAGGGGGTGCAAAAAGTTTTATTAGTGGTGCATATGAGTGTATTACAGTGCTAACTGGTGCATTACAGTAAATCTTGAAATATTCACTGAAGGAGGGCCAGCGTTTATTTGGAAAGAAATAGCTGCAGATTATCAAGGAAGGTGGTGCAAATAAATAATTAGTGGTGCATATTGGTGCATCACTAGTGCCTTGTAGTGCGATAGTTTTTTTTTTTGAAAAATATCATTGGGGACAACTTTGCTGACCTCTAAAATTTACAAAATATAAGCAAGTAACAGCAGAGACTTTAAAAATTTTAATTTCAAAACCAACTTTGTCTGAATTCACTGAACTTAAATGAGCTCACTAAAAAACAGTCTAGACTCTAACAACGAAAATAGGAATTCTAACTATTGATTTTTTAAAAAGAGAGCCATTCAGAGAATAAAATAGTATTCAGAAAAAACCGTTTCAACTTTTTTTATATCAAAAAATGTTTGAAAAGATCTGTCAGAAAAATATCTTAAAATAATAGTCTATAAGCAAGTGGTGGAAATAAAAAATATATTTTTAGTCTATAGTGTTAGTCTGAAGAAGAAAAAATAAAATATATATAATTTTATTTATTTTTTATTCAACTTTCATTACGATGTTTAATATTAGCTAGTGATATTATCAGGCTTTATTGGAGATGCATTTCATATAATGTTAATGAACTAGGTTTTTTTTTTTAAATCATATCTATATATAGTCATTTTTGAGGAAGACAAGCGAAAAAAATCAAATATTGATTTAATTACCTGGTAAGGAAGATCATTCGGAATTTTTCGAAAATTATCCCATGTATATGATCTGAAAACTATTGACAAATACGAAGTGATTAATGGCAAGTGACTGGCTAGTGCTAAGGATTATGTAACCTATATATTTTAGAAATTATTTAAACTTGTACCAAGTTGGTTAGAAATATGGACACTACATGTAGCAATTATTTTCAGAAAAGAAGCTCAAAAAATTCCGAATGATCATCCTTACCAGGTAAGTCAATCAATATTTTAATTTCATTAATTAACTATATTATAAATTAGTTAATTAGGAATAAACTTACCTCTGTCATCTCACCTCCCAAACCGTTAGGCCAATAAGATTCATTGAAGTATTTATCGCTGGGAAAACTCTTAACTGGAGATCTATCTCCGTGTCTGGTAATCTGAAAAAAATACTATATAAAATATTTTTCAAGTTGATTTCCTCCTTTAGAAAGGAGATGTTGGGCATTGGGTGGTAGTCAAAAAATGTAGTACATGCCAGAGCTGGGCGGTATCCGGATTATTCGAATGATGAATTCGATGATTTGCCAAGTATACAGACGATCTGGATTCAACATCAAAGGCTCATTGGCAAGTTTTAAGGAAAAAAGCCTGCAAAGTCTTGACTACTGCTGGGACCACGAACTTGTGTGGAGTTTTGTAACTCATGTATGTCGGAGATGAGTTTTGGTGAAATAAGTTCGAAATAAAGATCCGATTGGAACATTTTTCGAAAGTACAAAATTTCGCATGACAAAATTCCGAAACTACAAAAGTTCAAATGACAAGATTTCGAAAGTGAGAAAAGATCGAAACAAAAACAATCGAAATCGTAAATGATCGAAATTACAAATAATCGAAAACACATTTGTTTGAAAATACTAATTATCGAAATGATATATGATCGAAATAGTTTAATATCGAAAGCATTATGTTACGAAATTAGTAAATGATTTGTTTTTTTAATTTATCTTATTTTATGTACATTCATTTGCGAAGCAAACTGCGAAGGCTCCAGGCCGCACGCGTTAGGTAAATTAGTGTAAAGTTTTTTTATTTTTCTCATTTTATATATAATTTTTCTGCGAAGTAACAATAGTTTATTTATAATTTATTTATAACGTACTAATTAATTTATTTAAAACTTAGGCACTATTATAACTCACAATTCTAATTTATTTATTACAAGTTGTCTTTAATATTCAACACTTTTATTGGAACTTTCCGTCCATCGACAAACTCGCGCTATTTATATAAAGCCAGCTCTGCACCAGAACACTCTCGGCGATCCAAAACGTTCGGGAACTCCCTCTCTATGACTCAGACGTCGCACAGCGATCTATCCGGTAGCTTCTCGAAGCAGTGCGTTTGTCTCTATATGGCTAGCGATAGACTTCATACCGCAGGCAAGATAGTAAAAAAAGAACAGAGTCGGCTTCGCGTCACAGTAAATTATAAAAACTTGACTAATGTACCTGGCCTAGAGCCATTACGGGTTGTTTCGCCAAAAAAATATACATAAAATATTAAAAATCAATTTACTAATTTTGTAATATAATGCTTTATTTCGATCATATTATCATTTCAATCACTAGTAATTTCAAACATATGTGATTTCCATCATTTGTAATAAAGATCATATGTGATTTCAATCATTTGTTCTAATTTCAATCTTTTTTGGTTTAGAACTTTTCTCACTTTCGATCTTGTCAATTTCAAACTTTTTTAGTTTCGAAGTTTTGTCATTCGAACTTTTGCATTTTCGAAGTTTTGTCAATCAATATTTGGTATTTTCTAAGTTTTGTCATTTGATTTTTTATAGTTCAAACTGTCTTCTCCTTGTATTTCTTTCCTTAGTTAGGGTATTCTCTTTAGACGAATTATTATCGTTTTTATTAGGATTATCGAAATTTTGTCATTTGAATTTTCTAGTCAGAAACTATTTCACTGACTCTTTTGAATCTGTGGTTAAAACTAAAAACTTTTTGAGTAGTTTTTGTTTCCTGTTTCTATTATATCGCTTTATATTTACTTTGCTTGTGTTGGAGTGAATAGTAAATGGTGTTCGCAAGTGCAGGAGAAGAAAATATTTGGTATCGATGTTGCTAGTTACCGGTTGGTAGTAGGTTACCAACCCGTGCTTTTGTGAATGGCACCATTAATAATGTGTCGTTCCTTTTCTAGCATGTGCGAGTGCTGTTTAACATTCACTCCAACACAAGCAAAGCAGGACTGATGGTTTGATTTTTCCAATATTCTACACATATGCCTAGTATTGGTACTCGTATTCAATTACAGTGCATTCATAAACTATAGCTATTGCCATAAAAATATTATTTTAACTAGCTTGTAAGGTATCCCGAAAAAAGTATCTGGAAACTTGTATCCAAAAATATATTTTGAGGTGAATGTATCCGTGCTTGTTTTTAAAAGCAACCGGCAACGTTGCAAGTATACGTACCAGGTAGTGGCTTACATTTTTTCTACATCCGACTCAACTCTGGACTACAAGCTAATACTTCAAGTATCTCCTTCGCACGTGGAGTATCTACTTCAGCAATGTGACATTTACTTCGTTCAATTAGTATTTAGGCTTATGTACCTTATAAATAGAAGAAGGTAGTACGCCTAAGGAGTATTTACTTCATAATCTAATAGTATATCCTATAAATGGGATGCTTAATAGTATTTACTTCAGTTTAAGTAAAGTTGGTCTATGCGGCGGCTGCAAATTAGTAATAATTCAAAGAACTGGCTGCTTTTATAAATGTGGGTCCTAGTTGTACAATCACAATAGAAGATACAACGATGATGTATATCGTAAATTATTCAGTTATATATTAAAAGTTATGCTGATTACATTTATAATTATGTTTTCAAGGTTTAACAAGGAAAATGTTGACTGGCTTGTAAATAATTTTCTTGGCGATGCCGTAGAAACACCTACTAAGAAAATGGAAGTGTTTTTGAAAACCTTTATTAGTAGATACTTCGAATTAGTAGATACTCCTGCCCAACTATGATCCCTGATATATTCTTCTCAAGTGAAGTAGTACATGTTATGTTATGTTATGTTATGTTATGTTATGTTATGTTGTTATGTTATGTTATGTTATGTTATGTTATGTTATGTTATGTTATGTTATGTTATGTTATGTTATGTTATGTTATGTTATGTTATGTTATGTTATGTTATGTTATGTTATGTTATGTTATGTTATGTTATGTTATGTTATGTTATGTTATGTTATGTTATGTTATGTTATGTTATGTTATGTTATGTTATGTTATGTTATGTTATGTTATGTTATGTTATGTTATGTTATGTTATGTTATGTTATGTTATGTTATGTTATGTTATGTTATGTTATGTTATGTTATGTTATGTTATGTTATGTTATGTTATGTTATGTTATGTTATGTTATGTTATGTTATGTTATGTTATGTTATGTTATGTTATGTTATGTTATGTTATGTTATGTTATGTTATGTTATGTTATGTTATGTTATGTTATGTTATGTTATGTTATGTTATGTTATGTTATGTTATGTTATGTTATGTTATGTTATGTTATGTTATGTTATGTTATGTTATGTTATGTTATGTTATGTTATGTTATGTTATGTTATGTTATGTTATGTTATGTTATGTTATGTTATGTTATGTTATGTTATGTTATGTTATGTTATGTTATGTTATGTTATGTTATGTTATGTTATGTTATGTTATGTTATGTTATGTTATGTTATGTTATGTTATGTTATGTTATGTTATGTTATGTTATGTTATGTTATGTTATGTTATGTTATGTTATGTTATGTTATGTTATGTTATGTTATGTTATGTTATGTTATGTTATGTTATGTTATGTTATGTTATGTTATGTTATGTTATGTTATGTTATGTTATGTTATGTTATGTTATGTTATGTTATGTTATGTTATGTTATGTTATGTTATGTTATGTTATGTTATGTTATGTTATGTTATGTTATGTTATGTTATGTTATGTTATGTTATGTTATGTTATGTTATGTTATGTTATGTTATGTTATGTTATGTTATGTTATGTTATGTTATGTTATGTTATGTTATGTTATGTTATGTTATGTTATGTTATGTTATGTTATGTTATGTTATGTTATGTTATGTTATGTTATGTTATGTTATGTTATGTTATGTTATGTTATGTTATGTTATGTTATGTTATGTTATGTTATGTTATGTTATGTTATGTTATGTTATGTTATGTTATGTTATGTTATGTTATGTTATGTTATGTTATGTTATGTTATGTTATGTTATGTTATGTTATGTTATGTTATGTTATGTTATGTTATGTATGTTATGTTATGTTATGCTTATGCTATGCTATGCTATGCTATGTTATGTTATGTTATGTTATGTTATGTATGCTATGCTATGCTATGCTATGCTATGCTATGCTATGCTATGCTATGCTATGCTATGCTATGCTATGCTATGCTATGCTATGCTATGCTATGCTATGCTATGCTATGCTATGCTATGCTATGCTATGCTATGCTATGCTATGCTATGCTATGCTATGCTATGCTATGCTATGCTATGCTATGCTATGCTATGCTATGCTATGCTATGCTATGCTATGCTATGCTATGCTATGCTATGCTATGCTATGCTATGCTATGCTATGCTATGCTATGCTATGCTATGCTATGCTATGCTATGCTATGCTATGCTATGCTATGCTATGCTATGCTATGCTATGCTATGCTATGCTATGCTATGCTATGCTATGCTATGCTATGCTATGCTATGCTATGCTTATGCTATGCTATGTTATGCTATGTTATGTTATGTTATGTTATGTTATGTTATGTTATGTTATGTTATGTTATGTTATGTTATGTTATGTTATGTTATGTTATGTTATGTTATGTTATGTTATGTTATGTTATGTTATGTTATGTTATGTTATGTTATGTTATGTTATGTTATGTTATGTTATGTTATGTTATGTTATGTTATGTTATGTTATGTTATGTTATGTTATGTTATGTTATGTTATGTTATGTTATGTTATGTTATGTTATGTTATGTTATGTTATGTTATGTTATGTTATGTTATGTTATGTTATGTTATGTTATGTTATGTTATGTTATGTTATGTTATGTTATGTTATGTTATGTTATGTTATGTTATGTTATGTTATGTTATGTTATGTTATGTTATGTTATGTTATGTTATGTTATGTTATGTTATGTTATGTTATGTTATGTTATGTTATGTTATGTTATGTTATGTTATGTTATGTTATGTTATGTTATGTTATGTTATGTTATGTTATGTTATGTTATGTTATGTTATGTTATGTTATGTTATGTTATGTTATGTTATGTTATGTTATGTTATGTTATGTTATGTTATGTTATGTTATGTTATGTTATGTTATGTTATGTTATGTTATGTTATGTTATGTTATGTTATGTTATGTTATGTTATGTTATGTTATGTTATGTTATGTTATGTTATGTTATGTTATGTTATGTTATGTTATGTTATGTTATGTTATGTTATGTTATGTTATGTTATGTTATGTTATGTTATGTTATGTTATGTTATGTTATGTTATGTTATGTTATGTTATGTTATGTTATGTTATGTTATGTTATGTTATGTTATGTTATGTTATGTTATGTTATGTTATGTTATGTTATGTTATGTTATGTTATGTTATGTTATGTTATGTTATGTTATGTTATGTTATGTTATGTTATGTTATGTTATGTTATGTTATGTTATGTTATGTTATGTTATGTTATGTTATGTTATGTTATGTTATGTTATGTTATGTTATGTTATGTTATGTTATGTTATGTTATGTTATGTTATGTTATGTTATGTTATGTTATGTTATGTTATGTTATGTTATGTTATGTTATGTTATGTTATGTTATGTTATGTTATGTTATGCTATGCTATGCTATGCTATGCTATGCTATGCTATGCTATGCTATGCTATGCTATGCTATGCTATGCTATGCTATGCTATGCTATGCTATGCTATGCTATGCTATGCTATGCTATGCTATGCTATGCTATGCTATGCTATGCTATGCTATGCTATGCTATGCTATGCTATGCTATGCTATGCTATGCTATGCTATGCTATGCTATGCTATGCTATGCTATGCTATGCTATGCTATGCTATGCTATGCTATGCTATGCTATGCTATGCTATGCTATGCTATGCTATGCTATGCTATGCTATGCTATGCTATGCTATGCTATGCTATGCTATGCTATGCTATGCTATGCTATGCTATGCTATGCTATGCTATGCTATGCTATGCTATGCTATGCTATGCTATGCTATGCTATGCTATGCTATGCTATGCTATGTTATGTTATGTTATGTTATGTTATGTTATGTTATGTTATGTTATGTTATGTTATGTTATGTTATGTTATGTTATGTTATGTTATGTTATGTTATGTTATGTTATGTTATGTTATGTTATGTTATGTTATGTTATGTTATGTTATGTTATGTTATGTTATGTTATGTTATGTTATGTTATGTTATGTTATGTTATGTTATGTTATGTTATGTTATGTTATGTTATGTTATGTTATGTTATGTTATGTTATGTTATGTTATGTTATGTTATGTTATGTTATGTTATGTTATGTTATGTTATGTTATGTTATGTTATGTTATGTTATGTTATGTTATGTTATGTTATGTTATGTTATGTTATGTTATGTTATGTTATGTTATGTTATGTTATGTTATGTTATGTTATGTTATGTTATGTTATGTTATGTTATGTTATGTTATGTTATGTTATGTTATGTTATGTTATGTTATGTTATGTTATGTTATGTTATGTTATGTTATGTTATGTTATGTTATGTTATGTTATGTTATGTTATGTTATGTTATGTTATGTTATGTTATGTTATGTTATGTTATGTTATGTTATGTTATGTTATGTTATGTTATGTTATGTTATGTTATGTTATGTTATGTTATGTTATGTTATGTTATGTTATGTTATGTTATGTTATGTTATGTTATGTTATGTTATGTTATGTTATGTTATGTTATGTTATGTTATGTTATGTTATGTTATGTTATGTTATTATGTTATGTTATGTTATGTTATGTTATGTTATGTTATGTTATGTTTAGTTAGGGCTGCAAATTAGTAATAATTCAAAGAAATAGATGCTTTTATGAATGTCGGTCCTAGGTGGACAATCACAGAAGAAGCTACAACGATGATGTATATCGTAAATTATTCAAGTATGTTGGTAATCAAATAGCCCTGGTTACATTCATAATATTGTGTTTTACAAGGAAAATTTGACTGTCTTGCAAATTATTTTCTTGCTGATGCCGTAGAAACAAGTAGTGAAATAATTGTTATCTACTAAGAAAAGCGGTAGTAAGTATTTCAAATCAATAGTAGATACTTCCATTAAGTAGTAGGTACTCCTGTCTAGCAATGATCCGTAGTATGTTCTTCTCATGTGGAGTAGGTACTTTGTGCATAAAAGAAAATGCTACGTAGTAGATATTTCTTCGCGGAGCATGTACTACGTTTTATGCATACCACCCATGATCTTTTATGACCTCGAGCTTTCGACAGATTTAAAAACGTAAACGTTTTGAGGTCCCTTCAATTTGTTTTTAACATTTTCGAGATGATGTTTCTGTATTCACGATAACACGATAACACGATAACACGATAACACGATAACACGATAACACGATAACACGATAACACGATAAACATGTAAAGCAAAAACACCAAATTTTGAACTTATTTTTAATCTTTAATTAATTCATCCTGTGGTGATTAGATTTTGGGCCGGACCTTTATAGGGTGGGGGGGGGGGGGATTTCTACTTTAAGGTATATTTTTGTTATTTTTTATTATAGAAAATTCTTGTTTGTGATGTCATTTTTTATATTTGTTTTCCTTTACGTGATTTCTCTAAAATATATCGTAATGAAAAAATGTTTAATGCACTTCGAGTGACGGAAAAGTGTAATGAGAATGGCGACTTGAGTCGTACTTTGATTTATTTGAAGTCAATAATTTTATATTTGAAGACTGACGTAATTAAAATGATTTTATATCATTTAAATGAAGCTGTTTAAAAATTATGGCCTTTATTCTCACCAAAACTGACTAGCTCCAGTTGGACATATGACGTAAGCGAAGATACGGACACTTTAGCATTGCCACAGCATCTACTTTTTACTCTATCTCAATGTATTGGACACATCATATTTAAAAAAACACCAGGTACATAAAAATGTGAATAAAACTAAAATGATAAACTTACCACAACGACAGCAACTAACTTTGATGAATTATCTGATGAACTAATATCCTCCGTAAAACCCTCACATGTCAAAGCAAACATTAAAAAGCACCAATACGTCTTCATACTCATAATCACAAAGTTGATCTACTAGCACGTCCAAAATCAAAATTCAATAATTTCAAATTCAACTATTAAAAGTGCATTAACATTTTTATCCGAATAAGCCAACTAATAAGTATTTACTACTAGTTTATTAATTGATTTTTAATATTGTTAGATTGAACCTATATAAATATAAAAACTAAACCAAATAATCTTGAATTCCAAAAAATGACAAGCATGGGCTTACGCTTCAAATTTTTGAAAAGGGGTCTAAATCCAGCCGTGCCTTTGAAGAAAATTATCTGTATAGGTATGTTAATAAATAATTATAAGATGCAAAAAGACCTTTTATAATAAAAAACAGGAATATATATTGAGATATTGGGTATTAATATATAAATAAGATAATATAATGTGTACACAAAATTATAGACATAATTAACTTTCCAAATGTTGACAGCCGAGTATTACCTAATTTGTAATATACGAGGTGTGATTAAAATATACGGTGAATTAATTTTTTTAGCCGCAACTGCTCACTCTACAATAATTTGATATATTTTGTCCGATACCCTGATCCGTTAGATAAATAAGCAGTGTCAAGTTAGAAGTTGCAAAAAGAGTGCTAAAGTAGCTCATGAAATGTTCTATCTGTATCTGTAACGTGTGGAGGGTGGGTTACCCCCACGGCACTTAGGCTTCATTAGGCCCATTGTGCATCCTCCTAAGATGATAGGCACCTCCTAGCTCACGAGCCAGTCTACAGATTTAATGTAGTTGACAACGTCGCCAAGAGGTGCTTCTCTTATATCGGCCGGTGTTAACCGATACTCGCCGAACCCAAATCTTCTAATAAATGAGAGCGTCGGGTAATCGTAAAGGATATACTCGATGGTCTTATCTTCTTGTTCGCACCCTCTGCAGAGTGCGGTTTCTGACAGCCCCATGATATGGAGATGCTTCCGTACTTGGCAATGACCAGTCAGAATGCCTGTGACCAGACGCAGATTCTGTCTAGTCATACTCAAGTATTTGTTTGCTGCAGTGTTGTCAGGATAACTTAAGAGTTCCCTGGCAAATCTGAAGTTTCTTGTTTCATCCCATCTTTCCTTAAATTTCACAAGGGAATGTTCTTTAATTAAGTGTGTCACTACCGATTTTGTCAGGCCAATAGAAGGGCCAGGTCCAAAAAGTATTTAGTTGGCTTTCTTGGCTAGTGAATCGGCAAGACGGTTACCTTTCGATATGGCGTGACCTTGGTCCATCTTAAGGTGACCACATTGTTGATGGATACTTCGGCCAAAGCTTTGTGACATTCTAGTACTAACCCTGAATAAATTCGTGGTCTGTTCAGGGTGAGTAGTGCTTGTCTGCTATCTGTATAGATGAGCATGTTCCTTCCAGTGATATTATTTCTGGTTATTTCTTTTGCTGCTATGAGAATCCCCGTTAGCTCTGTTTGAACTACACTGGCACTATTGCTCACAGCCCATTTTATGTTTAGGTTTAAGAATCTGGAGTATATTCCGCATCCTGAGCCTTGTTTTGTTTCAGAACCGTCGGTGTAGATATTAATCGTACCTGCCACTTCTGGCTCTTCTATTTGTTCTATTATAACTTTATATGGCTTATGGAAGATATATCTCGGTGAGATGGAGTCTATGTTCGCTTGAAGCAGTGGGAGCGTATCGAGCGCCTCCTGCCAAAAGTGACGTCTCGCCTCACCAGATTCTACATCAGGTTATATTCCAACCGTGCGAAGGCGTGTCATTGTCGTCAGAGTAACCTCCTTGATGTAAATATCAAGGGGAGTGAGACTAAGAATGACTTCCATTGCTCTGGTTGGTGTTGTTTGTATGGCTCCTGTTATGTTGAGACATGCTGTTCTTTAAATTTGTTCTAGTTTACGGATAGCTGTTAATTTTTGGGTTTTCGGTATCCAGACAACTACACCGTATGTTAGCATAGGTCTTATGATAGCCGTGTAAGTCCATGCGAGGACTCTGGAGAAGAAACCCCAGATGCGTCCCACAGTACGGCGGCATTGTTCATAAGCAATGTATGCTCTTTTAGCTTTGTTTTCTAAATGAGAGTGCTGTCAAAGGTGAGACCTAAGTACTTCACCTCTGTCGCAAAGTTTAGTTTTGTGTTTAGGAGTTCTGGAGGTTTTAATTCCATTTTCGTCCTTTTCCTTGTGAAAAGAACCATTTATGTCTTCTTAGGATTGATAGACAGTGAATGATCCTTGCACCACTGTTCTATAATTTTTAGAGCTACTTGCATTCTTTCGCAGAGTATGTTCTCAAAATTCATTGTTTGCAAAATGACCAGGTCATCTGCATATGCGATTGTGTATTGACTGTCATTATTGAGGCGGCTGATGAGGATGTCGAGGACCATATTCCACAGTAGAGGTGATAGCACCCCTCCCTTTGGACATCCCCTCGCAACCAAGGCTCTTATATTCACATCTTCTACACTTATGTTTACTGCTCGCTTTGAGAGCATGTTAAGTATCCACCCACTAACCATTTGTGGAACATTCCTGTTGGTTAGTGAGTGTATTATCTTTGGGAAGGTGGTTTTATCAAAAGCACCTTCTATGTCTATAAAAACACCCAAGGCGGACTTCTTATTGTCCAGGGATCTTTCTATCCGGCCAGCAACTAGATGAAGGGCTCAATCAGTAGATCTGTCTGGGGTGTATGCATGTTGGTTTGGGTGTAGTGGGTGTTGTTGTAATCACCGCATCCCTTATGTACCTTTCGCATAGTCTTTCCAATGTCTTCATGGAAAACGATGTCAGACTAATTGTGTTGATTTAATTATTTATTTGACCTTTGGAGCCATGATTGACATTGATTTTTTTGATATAATAAAATTGTTCATTTGCACCCAGTATTTTAACTTCCTTTTCAACCAGCGCAGTTTATAGAGTCTTTCACAAACAGTGGGCTCTTGAGACGGCAGACCGCCACATGGTCCTTCGAGACGTTAATTGAAAAAAATTATGGAAGTGACTAAATCAACAAAATCTATGGGTGCTACAAAAAAAAATTTATGATACCAGGCTTCGCAGACGAGCAGAAACTGTTGGTAATTTGACGACAATTGGCAGAGAAGAAAACAGCAATTCTGAAAACCAAGAAGATATCCAACCAGGAGTAAAAAATGTACAGGACACCGATTATAACGTCATAGATAGAAGCTCAGCAAGAACGAAGAAATCCAGTAGGAAGTCTAGAAGCACTAATGTAAGATGTAGATTGCAGATAGAGGCAGAAAGGAAAATTTTGGAATTGGAAAAGAAACAGGCCGAAATAGAAAAGGAGTTAATTTTGAAACAATTAGCTCTAGATAATTTAACTTTAGATGAGGACTCTGAGAAATCTGATGACGAAGAAGAAGTTATCCTAGATGATACTAACTTTAGAGTAAGCACTTGGTTAAAATCTGTTCCAGAACATGGTCTTGATGTTGTTGCGGAGGAGAGAGAGATCAAGATGAACGTCGGTGGTGAAATAGGGGAGCTTCCTCAAGGTAGCGGCAACGCCAAAAAGCAAAACACTTTTGGTAAGTCTCATGAAATTTCTTTATGCGATTCTATGGCTGCGGGAGAATATTTAATACGAAGACAAGTTATGGATAGATCATTACCTAATTTTGATGGTAACCCAACTGACTGGTTAGTATTTATAACTGAATTCAATGAAACAACTAGAATTTGTAAATATTCTGACAGCGAAAATCTAGTCAGGCTTAGACAATGCCTCAAAGGTGAGGCAAAGGAATCAGTCAAAATGTTGCTTATATCACATTTAAATGTATCCGATATTATAGAGACTTTAGAGAACAATTTTATTATATCAAAAAAATCAATGTCAATCATTCCCCCGTTCTGACAAGTTGTCAAATCCAACTAAACGCATAATACAGGGTATAGACAAAAATACTTAACATTAAAAATAAAATAAATAATTAA
The DNA here is from genome assembly GCA_927349885.1 of Psylliodes chrysocephalus. Taxonomy (NCBI): domain Eukaryota; kingdom Metazoa; phylum Arthropoda; class Insecta; order Coleoptera; family Chrysomelidae; genus Psylliodes; species Psylliodes chrysocephalus. The sequence continues at coordinate 30,089,885 of OV651818.1, read as the reverse complement.
ATCAACATTCTCCCCTCCCAAAATGAAGCTTGCTTTAAATGGCTTCATTTTCGTTGAAATGGAGGACACACAACTTTGAAATAGGGAGAATGTTGATTTAATTATTTATTTTATTTTTAATGTTAAGTATTTTTGTCTATACCCTGTATTATGCGTTTAGTTGGATTTGACAACTTGTCAGAACGGGGGAATGATTGACATTGATTTTTTTGATATAATAAAATTGTTCATTTGCACCCAGTATTTTAACTTCCTTTTCAACCAGCGCAGTTTATAGAGTCTTTCACAAACAGTGGGCTCTTGAGACGGCAGACCGCCACAAATTGGTTGGTATGTTTTATGGATAGTGTAATCCATCCTTCCAGGTTTGGGTATAAATACCACTTTTACCTCTCTCTATTTTTTGGGGATATACCTTAGAGCCAACGAGGATCTGAATGTACCCGCCAGGTGCGGTGTGAGTTCTTACAGACCCCACTGAAGTCGGCCCAGTCGGCCACGTCTGTGATGACCGAGTCAGGGAAGTGTGTTGACAGCAGAAGTTTCATGCTATCTTCGAGGTTGGCAGTTTCATGAAATGTTAAAGTTCGTGTATGGCGATAATTATGTAACTCAAGCGATTTAAAAGCGGAAATGAGTCAGTAGACGACGAGCAAAGTTCGGAACGTCATGCTCATTGTTTCATTTATTTACTTTTTTTTTAATAGTAAGAGCATAGTGCGATCAGAGTTCATGCCAAGGAGAACAACTTTAAACGCTGAATTTTTCAAGAGAATACTGAAACGTTTGCATAATTATGTGTGAAGAAAGATACTATAAAAATGGGCCACCGACTTTCTTCTTCAGCAAAACGATGTACGAAGAAAGAGACTAGAAAAAATGGGCCAACGACTTCCTTCTTCATCACGATAACGCGCTGTGCCACACTTTGCTTTTGGCCAGAAATAGTGTTCCTTTCTGTCTACATTCGTCTTACCAGATTTAGCACGACGTCTGACTCTTCCCAAAAATTAAAATCGTGCTTAAAGAAAAACGATTTTACGTCACTTCTGACATTGAGAGAGCCACGATAGAGCCGCTGGATGCCCTTCCAAAAGAAGCCTTCCAGAAATACTTACAGTTATTGATTGAACGTTGCGATAAGTGCATGCTAGTAGTACTTTGAATGAGCTTAATTTAAATTTCATGTTGGTTTCTAAATTAAAAAAATGGGATTGCTTCGTATAAACCAATATTAGCAAGTTTGGTTACTATTTGAGTGCCGATACTTAAGGATGTGAAAAGCAGTGGCGTATCATTTTTTTCTTTAAAAATATTCAGTTCAAACTTCGTACGGATATCACGGGTATAAATTTAAAAAATTGTTTACGAGGTTTACGGCAAATGTTGATATTAACTTTTCTTTCTAGAATCACCCAAGAATTCAGACCCTTAAGTATCGGCACCCAATTAATAAACAAAATTAGAGAATATATAACACATTTTTAACCAAAAACCTAACATTTTTGTGGCTAATAGGTATTCAGCTAAATACTAGATTTAAATACATATCAACAATACCAACATTGTAAAATTTTGTAGGAAAACCAAAGTTTTCTTTGGTTAAATTTATTTTTTGATTTAATTATGAAATTAGCTCCAAAATAGCCGAATTCCACTGTCACTATACATTTGATGTTATTCTATCATGCCGAAAATATCTGTTTACGTAGATTTTTTATTAGTTTGTGATTTTTTTGTTCCAATTCGTTCTGTACAGAAAAGTAAAATCTACATACTTATTGCTACATAAAAAAATAAACTTATTATCATTATTTTAGAAACGCATTGATAAGTCTTTTCCCGCTTTTCAGCTTTTTTACAATTATACCTAGTTAAATCTAAACATTTTTAAAGTAAATCGTGAACTACAAATCTACAAATAATTTACTGTAAATACGTTTTTTTGCTATTTTAATAAATGTTTGCACGTCTACGGTGTAGAACACAACATTAAGTGTCTCTAACCACGAGCCACCACTGCTTGTGGAACGAATGGTTAAAATGTAAATAGTTCGTTTTTTACCAACAAAATATCATTGAACCATGTTGATCTAGGTATGTCCAATTTAATCAGAAGTAATACCACGATTCCTCCAAATTTTATCAATTAAATTTTTAGTTTCCACGAAAACGTTTTTATTTAGAAAAACCACGAAAACAAAGCGATTGATGAAATCACTCGTTTTTATCCTTAATGGATTCGTTTGAGTGGTTTTGCCTGAAATAAAGTCGTTTGAGAATAGAAACTCAAAATTTATTAGATCAAATTTGAAAGAACGAGCGACATTTGAAAAGATTATTTTTTTAATAATTTTGTATGAAGAACATTCTATAAATTTGTTTATTTTGTAATAATATATTATCCTTTAATAGTCTAAAAAAAATAGATATGGCAACGATGCATTACATCAACAGTTGTTGTAAGAACGAATAACCGCTGACTCCTTATCGTCCAGGGATCTTCCTATACGGCTAGCAACTAGATGAAAGGCTGAATCAGTAGATCTGCCTGGGGTGTATGCATGTTGGTTTGGGTGTAGTGGTGTTGTTGTAATCACCGCATCCCTTATGTACCTTTCGCATAGCCTTTCCAATGTCTTCATGGAAAACAATGTCAGACTAATTGGTCGGTATGTTTTTGGGACAGTGTAATCCATCCTTCCAGGTTTGGGAATAAATACCACTTTTACCTCTCTTCATTTTTTGGGGATATACCTAAGAGCCAACGAGTATCTCAATATACCCACCAGTTGCGGTGTGAGTTCTTACAGACACCACTGAATTAGTGCTGGATAGATACCGTCAGGTCCTGGCGATTTAAATGGAGAGAAGCTGGATATTGTCCATCTAATTTTTTTATCGTCTACAAGTGTTTGGCAGTTTGCCAATCATAGACAGATGGATTGTATTCTTCCTCTGCCCAGTCGGCCACGTCTGTGATGACCGAGTCAGGGAAGTGTGTTGACAGCAGAAGTTTGATGTTATCTTTGAGGTTGGCAGTTTTCATGCCATCCTCTTTGATTAGCGCAACAATGCTTCAGTGTGGATCTTTTGAAAGAGCTTTTTGAAGCCTCGCTGCCTGCGGGAAATCTTCGATTTCTTGCAGTAGGATCTCCATGCATCTCTCTGTTTTTGTCCAATTTTTTTGTATTATCTTTGAGTTTTGTGGTTCTTGCCTTATTAAAGGATTTCCTAGCCATCTTCCTATGGTGATCCAACTTGTGACACCACCATGCAGTCGTCTGATCACGTTGGACCAGTCTCAGGGGACAGGATTTTTTATAGGCATTGTATATTGTGCTTTGGATATTGTTCGAGTACTTCTCCAACGCATTGTTATTGCTTGGTGTTTCGGCCTCCATCTCTCTCAGAGCCTCTTGGAGAAGATGAGCATAGATTGCCCTGTCCGTCTTCCTAGGGTTCCGAGATAGCGTGGAGGTCGGCAACATCAAGTTTATTTTGAATGTTAACCAGCGGTGGTCTGACATCCAAATGTTATCAGACACTTGCCAGTTTAGAATTGAATTATAGATACCAGTTGTGGATAAAGTGATATCTATTAGTGTTTGACTGCGAGAGTTTAAAAATGTTGGTGTAGTACCTTTATTTAAAATACAAAGATTTTTGGTAATTATATAATCATAAAGTGACTTACCTCTAGCGTTGTTATCTTTACTGCCCCAACTGAAGTGATGAGCGTTTGAGTCGCAACCTATTACCAGCTCAAACTTCTGTTCCAGGCAGTATGTAATCAGATCCTCCATTTCTTTGCTGGGTGGTGGCGTGGTTGCATCGGAAGGGAGGTATGCAGATGCCAGGATTAACGTTTTATTTTCCCTTTTGATGGCGTATTCCATCCTAACTGCAGTTAAATCGGAGGTGGAAAGGTGTGCCATTGAGTGGGCTTTGTATTTCCTAGGAATGTAGGCTGTCCTAGGTTGTTGGTTGCTGGGAAGCTAAAAATTGAACCATTTAGATTTTTAAGACCTAAAATTTTGGTTTTTATTGCCATTTTTTCTGGCTCGACGTCCTCCACTGTTGGCTTGAATTGGGGAGAAAAGGGTCCTTTACCAAGGAGTCATCAGCCTCTTTTTGACCTTTGGCCTTGTAGTCAATAAGGTGAACGTATAGCTCATCCTCATTAATTTGGCCTTTAGGGTTCCCATGTCTTCGTATCCGATGCCGAAGACGAAGAGATGGCCCTTGGGATCTTTTTTAATTTCATGGTGGAAGGTGCACCATTTCGCCACATGTAAGTTTTGGTTTTGCCTCTCAAGTCGCCTGTGCACAACCGTCTTCTCGTCAAGGTCAACTTAGGCTTCCCCTGGGATCCAGAGAGAGGCTTTGGCGAGCTTGGGGAGCTCGTCCATCCTCCCAACAGCAAGTGTTGCTCCTTCCCATGTTTTTAAGGTTGATACGTTGGTTTTTAGCCATTCCAACGTCAGGTCGTCGTCGCACAATACTCTGATGATTTCACCAGAGTACGCCCAAGACCTGAAGATGAGTGGCTTGGTTTTGCTGCAGGAGGCGGACAAAATTGTTTTGTCCAGCTTTCCCATCAATGTCTTTTTCTCTTTCGGTAGTTATCTTACCGTAAAAGTTATCCTTGTTTATTATAGCTACTTTCAGGTGGCTCGTGGCTGCATCCTTGTAGCTTATCCCAAACAGAACTTTGTGGTCCTGTCTGGGTTTTTCCACTTCCGGGGCGTTACCTCGGAAGAGGCGTGAGATCGTGGCCTTTTCTTGTCCCTAGTTGCGGCGTGTTCCTGGCCTCTTGTGGATACAGAACTAGCGTCGCTCACTAAGGACTTTATTAAGCCGCTTTTGTTTATTTGTGAGTGAGGGAGTTTGCTGAGGGTGACGGTTGCCGTAGCACTGCCTGCCTGCAGCTTATCCCTCTTCCTTCTGTTTGCTTCAGACCCAGAGATTCTTTTGCCTCTCCAGGGCCTGTTGGAGGTGAACTACTGTGTCGCTGTGCATCCTTCTTTTTCTGAGATCACCGTTGTCCAGCCTCCTGCGCCAGAGTTGGACTTACTCGTCCAGTCTCTTTTGTTGGAGGTGAGCGTCGACGTCCAGCCTCTTTGGATTGGTTTAATTTAGAATCCATATGGTTCCCACGAGTGGGTCAAAATAGTTATTTATAATAAATGGATCCAAACACTTTTTCTTGCGTATTCCACTGATTGAAGTTTTTTTTATTGACAAATTATGTCTCTTGAAAAACCCCAAAAAACAATCTTCGCCCATTCTTAAATGGTGTTTTAAGGTTATTTCTAGTGACATATTGCTCAACAGTATTAAAAATGTCACGTCGTGTTAACCCTCGCCCCCATTTTCCCCTTATGATTAAAAATTCGGCGAGTTTAGCTTCTTCATTAATGGGAATTGCCGTGGATCCATAGATGAACTTTTCTTGCCTCTAATTCCTCGCCTGTGGTAACTAAGTATCATCTGGGGGATACCGTATTTCTTATGAGCACTGTTTTGGGTAATTATTCCCCTATGTATTTCTATCAATGCTCTCTGTAACGTGTGGAGGGTGGATTACCCCACGGCACTTATGCCTCACTAGGAAGCACGCGTGGTATTCTTGGATTAGAACATGATTTATACATTGCAGGTTTTTTCTATCAGGTATTTATTATGTCGGCAGTATTTTCCAATAAATCTTAGAATATGTATAAAACAGGATTATTCTTAAATAATAATTTAAGTTAGCAAAATAAAACTATAATAATATAATATAATATAATTTGCAGTTTAAACAGAATTACATTCTTTCTTCCATTGATGTATATCAGCAGTTACAGTTGCCAGATTCTTTTGAAGTTGCTCATAATCACAGTAAAAGCAACAATACATTTGTTCCAACTTATCTTCCCATTTGTTCAACAAATTCAAATAATATCGTCCATCTCGTCGACTGAATTCCCATATGACGGTATCGCCAAAACCCAATGGTATATTTTTATAACATCCCATAGCGTCTAAAATGGACGCCAACGTTATGTCCTGAGCTGACATCATTAGAAATTTGGCAGGGCTTATCTCGGAAGTCGGTTTGATAAATTTGTTGAAATGATTAAAAATAAAATCATAAAAAGGACCTACTTGTAGTCTGGTAAGTTCTAAAGTTGTTGTTGGAATTGCATATCTAGTACCTGCAAAAAATGTAATTTAAAATATCTTTGATTATTTCCTTCGCTTGTCAATTTTGACATTTTAACCAATCACATCGCAATTTATGTTATCCTTAGAACCAATCAGAACCAAATAAATCGACTATTTTCACTGACTATTTAAAATCGACTATACTGGGAAAAAATTAATTTTTGTATTTATTTAAAATGTTGTTTCAAAACAGAATTTTATACCTTCTACAAAATGGTTTTGAGAAAGTGACGTATGTTTTTTAATATAGTCCCTTTTATTTTTTTTATAAAAAAACTTTTTAAGTAAATAATAAAACACAGACATAAAAGATTTATCAAATGTTTATTTTAATCTTATTAACTAATTGTAAGATTTTTAATCTGTAATTGTAACGCCACTGATAATTTTTACCTTTGTAAAAACTCATCTTTTTGTTTCCCTACTTTATCGTGTTAAATTAAATTATTATTTCGAATACACCTTCACACGCTGTGAAATAGAAAGATGTTTCTATTATTTTAAAAATTTTTAAACTGTTTGTATTTGTCCCCATATTTTTATAAATATACTGACTGCATCAGAAGATGGAAAAATGTTTTTCCGAGATGTAGTGCTTGAATTATAAAAAATATCAACCGAATAAACCAAGGAACTTTTTATTTATATAAAATTCTATTATGGTCAGGAAATTATCCTTATTCAAATAGATGTTCTCAATTATCAGCTAATTCCATTTTGATTCTGCCCCAAGACGATTAAATTTAATTTTCTGATTCATTTGTAAAATATCTCTGATAAATATACAAGGGCCTAGAACGTTATCCTCTCATACACCATAAGATACGTTATTTGATACAGTAATGCAATTTGAACATACCATATTCTATTTTCTTGCCAAATTTTCAAACGACTTTCAGTGCTTCCTGTATATTTTTAAGGTATTCAATACTCTGCGATTTTTTCTATTAATTCGTTTATAGGAAAACATATAGGAATGTACGAGCTTTATAAAATCTTTTTAGGTTTTAAAATTCCCATTGAGACTCATTTACCGTATACCAGTGGCGTATCTAATCATTTTTTTATTAGCAAACCGTTTAATAATTCCATCCGCTTTTATCTTCGTTGTTAATTGAAATATTGGAATAAAAACTTATTTGTTTAAAGGCTTGGGACAAATACTCTCATATACTGGATTCAATTGGTTTGTGACTTTATGACTTACTTCTGTTTTATCGGAAATAAGAGAAAATCTCAATTTATTTTTAATATTTAATTAGAAACCCCAGTTTTTATTGAAAATTAGAATTTCAGGGACATTTAAGAATAAGAATCATGTGTTGAAAATTTTTTGTCAGCTGTCAAAATGACCATCATATTGGAAAATATTCCTTTTAATAGGTTGCTGACAGAAAATTTTCAATACACGCTTCTTATACAAAAATGTCCCAGAAATTCAAATTTTCAATAAGAAAAAGAGTTTCTATTTAAAAATAAAAAATAAATTGCGAATTTCTGTTATTTTTGGAAAAATCTGAAGTAAGCCATGACGTCACAGATTAAATACATCATAAGAAAATTCTCTTTTATTTCTCATTTTCTTTGTTTCCAACAACATTCTAAATTTTTTCAAAATTTTGCATCTCCCTATAGAATTGTGTAACTAGGCCCCCCTTAGTAAAAGCCAATAATTATTTTTACTGTCCTGTTAGTATACAGATGAGGAAAATATAGTAATTAATCATGATTTTTATTTAATAAATCCATAGGTACATCATATGTGACCTAATTAATATGTGCGATCTAATCATTGCCTTATCACAATGATTCGATGCTTTAGTGGTTATTTTAAATAGGAAAAATTTTGCGGCTCACACGTTACATATAAACAGCTACATACCTGCTAAATGTTCAAGAAGATCCAGATCAACTTCTTTATACCATTCTGGCAAAAATGAAGTATTATAATTCATATAACAATAAAAAACACTTCTAAGGGTACTAATATCATTTATAGCAACATTCTTCCATCCTGTTTTCTTGAGAATAAATTCAAAAAAGCTACTATATGTATTTTTTAAAAACATGTTTTTCGTTTTTTTGGCTTGACGGTACAACTGGTGAAATTTCGGGCAGTTACGATACTGCGTCAAAATGTCATCCGTTTCGACAGTTGTAGTATGCACAGGTATGGGCTGCCACATGAGTTTGTCGTTCCAGATTTGGTGCCCTTTCGGAGGATATAGGCCAGCCAAGCTGGCTGTAATTGACATTAAACATCTGTCAAAGTCTGGAGAATACGCGTATATTTCTTTGGGTGAGTATGTATCGTTTAAGAAGTCATTGTAGCGTTTTCGTAACCATTGGCCCAATGTGTAAAGTCGTTTTATTCCATTCTAAAAATATAAAAATAAAAGAATAATAGTACGTTAAAAAATAATATCCGCTTGGTTTAAAGATTTTAGGTTTATACAATTGTAAAATATCGTTCTATACTCTGGAATAAAGCAAATTCTGGTTTGATATTTGATACCTTTTCATATATTTTTTTTTGTATCTTACCACCAATATTTGAACCCTTTCCTATACTCTTTATAGATATAAGAATATGTCAGAAAATGCATAATAGCGATGGTATATGCCTGTGACTTTTTTAACGAAATTACATTCATGACCTTGAAAGGGTAAATAGGTTTTTTTATTTTCCAATTTTTAAAAGACAATATTTAAATTATGCTGTTCGGTTAATATTATGTTGAAAAGGTACCCCTGGCAAAAAACGAACCGTTTGCAGATAATTTATCCATTTATATGAAGTTGTATTTCAGTAAATCTCATTGCAAAAATGTAAAACCATCGATTGACAGAAGCCTTTAAAATATTTACTAGAACAAAATTTTATGTTTTACCTCTGTCATCTCCCCTTCCAAACCGTTGGGCCAATATGACTCATTGAAGAATTTGTCGGTGGGAAAACTTCTAAAAGGAGATCTATCCCCGTGTCTAGAAATCTAACAAACACAAAAAAAATTAAAAATAACATTAATTTATATATTTTACATATTATAGTTTAGAACATTACAAATAACATTAATTTATATATTTTATACATATTATAGTTTGGAATATTTTTGACAATTTTTGACTGTTTTGGCAGGTTACTAATTTCACATCACGTCACCAAGTTATAGTGATTTAAGACCTGTGTGAAGTTAGATATATTGAGCCAAAATATTAAAATTTACCCCCCACTTTCTAAATGCAGCTAAAACAATCTATAAACCAGAACATAGATTGAGCTAATGAGAAATCATATCAATAGTGACGCAATGTAGAAATACAAGGACAATAAAGGACAAACGAAATCACCAAAAGCACCCAAAGAATGTATGTGCAATTGTAAGTTTAACTGCAATACAAGTTTTAGCCAAGATGATAGAAAAAATATCTGCAAAATGTATTGGGGTCTTGCCGATTACGCTCGTCAAAAAGATTTTCTATTAATGAATATAAAATCAAATGTTCCAAAGCGTCGTATAGAAAATGCTTCTAGAAATAGGACATCTGCCAAAACCTATTTCTTTGAAAAGATGGTACTAAAATAAGAGTGTGCCAAATTTTTTTCGAAAAAACACTGTGTATCACAAACTTATTTAGTGAACAATGAAAGTGACTGATACAGTCTTGTATTATTAAATACTACATAATACAAAAATCACTAAATAATTTTTATTTTGTTTTTGTTGTGGTAGATGTCATTAAAATTATTTTTTTTTTGTAAATGTAAAATAATGTTAAGTTTGTTTTTATTCCATAATATAAAAAAATCAACATTCTTTTATATGACAATATTTTTTTCCACTGCCCCCGTTCCATAACCTAAAAGATAATGTGACCTAATTAAAAAGTAATTTCAAATGTCATTATTTCCAAATAGTCATTTTGTCAGATAATGACTTCTTGCACTAAGCCGACGATATAAAGGCGATTTTAAGTCAAATACTATGTCTTGAATATGATTGACTACACTGATATAAATCAAAAACAATGACGTCATATTGAATATTGTCTTGAAATGGTCAAGTTTAACATGACTACAGCTAAACGTGGTCATCACAGGTATGAAATGTCAAATGAAATGACAAATGTAAAAGTTTTACTTTTTAATTATTAAATTATTGTTTGGTTGTGTTATTCGTAAAATCAAAAGACGTTGGAAAAGAAAGATAGAAGGCTAATGAAAAGGTATGATTAGCTCTTATATTTTTAAAAACCAAACAGGTGCTGGTAATAATAGCCTTTGGAACTTTTGAAATTTAATTAAATGTATATCATTAAAAATCTGCAAAATACATTTTATGTACATTTTATTTGTAGAGTCAAAAATATGCAATCTTTAACTCTCTTTAGAAGACAAAAAATTTGATAAACTTATTACCTAAAACCACAATATCTGTAAGCTCCCTTTATCTACACTAACTGCTTCTAAAAGGGAAAGAGAACTTAAAAAGGAAAAACGAAGGTTTGTTGAAGTCAAATAAGATATTTTCTCTTATAATCAAGCATTATTATGATTTCACAAAAGCAATGCTTAAGAAAAAAATTTAAACAGTTGTTTTTTGATAGAAAATTAGCTTTTGACCAAAAGAAGATTCTATGCAAAAAAATATTAAAAAACTTAGGAGAAATATATTTTACAAAGTAGATTGGAATCTTTAAATAGTATGATCGAAAGTACAGATATACTTGTGGATGTAAGAATCAATTCCAGTAATTTTCATAAATGTTTTTAATGATGAGGAAATATTTTATTTATATATGTTATTTTGGATCAAATTAGTTTTTATTTTTTAGGCTTCTCTTGCAAGTGGATCCAAGGAATTGGTCAAGAGAGCAATTAAAGATCATTACAGAACAAAATACTCCCCTGAATTAAGAGCGCTTGCACTAACTTTAAGCTTCTACAGTATGACGGCTTATACATTTATGAGGGAAAAATTTAACAATTGTGTCCCACATTCCAATACTTTACCAAAGTGTTATTAGGCTGTTGATGATTCTCCTGGATTCACTGAAGACCATTGAAATTTAAAGGCGGAGAAAATCAAAAGGATATAAAAAAGGTTTTTCGAATCTGTTGATGGATGAAATGGCAATTATGCAAAGGGTGGAATTGACTGGCCAAAAATATATTGGAAATGTTGATGTTGGCAAGTTTCAACAAAATTAGTAAGTTGAAGCAAAAGAAGCTATTGTGTTCTGCTTGTAAAGTTAATAAATGTCTATTACGAATACTTAGGTAAATAGTCTATTTTATATTATCTCTTGTATGTGTATATGTTACGGTCAAAGATGATATTTTGGTCTTTAATGATAATGGCCGGTCATTTTCGTAAATCTATTTGATTGGGCATTCTGCTGACGTTAGTGTCCGGGTCAATATCGTCAGTGCCCAATTTACAATACTGCCCGTAACATATATAGTATCTATTGCGTATATAGTATCTATTGTGTATATAGTATCTATTTTATATATATTAGTAGTATGTAAGTTTTTGTGTCATAATTTTAAAATGTTTTGTGCTCTAATATAGACAGTAAAATGAAACTGAACATTTTTTGTCTGAAAATGTGTATGATATATCTCACGAATAAAATGTATTTTTTCTGTATTCATTCCATTCTATAGGTAATTGGTTTTTACCTGTTAAGTGGTGACCTAAACAAATAAAGAATAAATAAATTTCATGGGAATTCGGTAGCACTAATGTTTATTTCATTTTTTGTTTTGTTTTATAAATAGCTTACTTCTACATGTTTTGATTGCATTGATTAATAATTGTATTATAAAACATGTACATTTAATATTATTACTACTATAGAAATAAATTATAGTTTTGTTTTTATTTTTCTTTTATTTGATGTACTTGAACTAAACGAAAACGACTTCATTTGAAAGCATACAGTTTCAAAACCTATATCTACAATAAAAAAAGTTTTCATTCCTAAACGAACATATAGTCATTTCCAGTAAAACATGTATACAATATAGTGTATAACGAAAGCTTAACATAAATAGAAAAAGAACATTGTATAAATAAATTTGTTTATTAATCATGCGAATCAATTATCTAAATTATTATTGTGAAATTACAGTACACCATTGAGAATGGAGTACTTACCCCTCTCCCCTCACGTTAAAAGCGATGACCCCGCTTATACATAACAAAATACATTGAATGATATCTCAAGCTCTAAGGGTAAAACTGAAATATTATTGTAAAAAACGGTCTTTTGTGGGTTAGTTTTATAGTTAAAAAAACTTTTTCTTGTAAAATCAATCCATATGAAATTGATAAAAAAATCTTTACATTTTCCTTTAGGATTAAGAGCATTTTTTATCTAAGTTATACATTTCCAGATAGGTGAATGATATATAAACATATAATTTGATCAAGATTTTTTTTTGAGGTCCCAAAAATCCAAAATTTTATTCAACAAGTACCGTTGAACATTTAAAACACAGAATAAGTAAATAAAACCCAGTCAAGTGCAAATCGGACTAGCGCGTAAAGGGTTCCACTACATCGTACAAGATTTAATGCTGTGTAGGTACTTTTTAAATACTTTATTAAGATCGAACAAAAAAGCAAAATAAAAACGTTTTTAGTAGGGAAGTCCCCTTTAAATTTTATAGGGGCAACAGAAATACATATTCGGTGAAAATTTCAACTGTCTATCTATTACGGATCATGAGATACAACCCGCTGACAGACAGATGGACGGACAGCGGAGGCTTAGTAATAGGATCCAGTTGGTTACCCTTCGGGAACGGATCCCTAAGAATAAAATGTAGTAACGAAAATGGTAATGACAAGAAAACAACCTAAGAAGGCAGCCAAAAAAGAAACTAGTATCGACAAGAAGTGGGCATATTGTGAAAGAACCTCAACGTTTTAAATCTGAAGATATTTGATGTAAATTTTAGGGGGGGAAAATGACATTTTACTGTTAATTGTCTTTACCTCCCCCTGTATGTCAATTATTATCTTTTGTTCACTGTTCTGTCATATTGAATGAAAAATAAATTTATAACGTCGACAAAAATATACCCTATTTTCTCTCAAAACCACGATTCTATGCACTTAATTCAAAAGATAAACTTACCACAAAAACAGCAACTAACTTTGAAGAATTAGTTGATGAACTCATATTCTGCTTAAAACCATCACATGTGAAAGCAAATATTAAAAAGCACCAAAACGTCTTCATATTCGTAAGATGTGAACTCTCACAACGTTGATCAACTAATCAAGACGAGAAGCAGCATTTTTGTTAATGTAAATTCAACCATTAAAATTAAATTAATATTTTCAGCCAGATAATCCCACTAATATCATCATTACTTTAGATCCTCTCGATTTGGGACTATTATCAGTTTAAATTAATGTACTACTCGTCTAATAAATTGATTTTTAATATTGAAGTCGGATATAATTTGTAATAACCATGAAAAGGACTAAATACTAAATTTCTAAAAATAGCCAGTGGCGCATCCAGAGTTTAAGTCGAGGCGGGGGTAGAGGTAATAACGTTTAAGCCTGGTAGGGGATAGTGGTAATAAAAATACATTTTAGTACTTGTAACGTTTAAATTTGGCCTTATAGCGGTTTTTCATAAAAATAAGAATATACTAGTTTTTATCCGTGTTCAATAATTATTTAAGGGTCCTTCTATACCCGAATTTTTAACCACTGTGCTTTTGGTTCGATATTCGAACAGAGCGGTCCTTCTGTGACACTGGGTGAGCATGTGGCTGCCCTGTATTCAAGATGTCAGTCTAGCGTTTCCGCTCTGCCGTCAACTGTGAGTATATGATCAGTTTGGGGTAGATAGGACCTCTATTTGAGTTTAGTTAGGCTGTTTATTTCGTTTTAGAGGCTTTGTTTGCTTATTTTAGCCCTCTCTGTTAAGAATTTATTTCGTAATAGAGGGCACTGATGGGACACCTATCTGTCACTGAGGTATGTTGGTATTACTGTTTTTTTTTTTGAAGTGACGTTTTCCGCCTTCTGGAAATTTTCTAGATTGATATTCGACACGTGGATTTTGTTTTAAAGGTACTGCTTCGAAATTTATTGGAAGTTGTTTCAATCCATTTGGGATATTACGAAGCAACCTTTTTGTGTTAAGTTACAACAGTGTGGATTTGGTAGTATTTTTTTGGTTAACACATGTTGTAGGAGCTCTTAGGAGGATATATTTAACCACGTGTTGAATCTCATAGTGCCCACATATATATGTAGTCTTTCTGAATAAGCCGTTCACCAATTTGTCGTTCAATTAATCTGGAGTATCGTGTTCTCCCTCTATTTAGCTGTGAGAGGGTTCTTGTGACGGGCCAGTATTCTTGTGACGGGCACACACTTCTTGTGACGGGCCAGTATTCTTGTGACGAGCTGACTAGCACATCTTGTGACCAGCTGATTGATTCGTATACTGCTAACGAAGCAGAGACATCAAAGTCTACTGGAAAAAAGTCATTGTGTACCGCAAGTTTTGCTATCTTATTTTTTTTATATCACTTATCACTATTTAATCTATTTTATTGGGGGGTGTTATTAGTATATAATTTTATCTAAACCTAATGTAAACGAGGTTTAGGGGTTTATGGTTTACAGTACATTTTTATTAAACCCGTAACACTTCACCAAGAGCTCTTCGTGGGTTATATTATTTACTAAGTAACAGTATTTTACTTGTTTTTACCCCTAGCGTCCGTAAATAGTACAATATTAATTGTTTATCTGTTAAATACAGTACACACTTCATGTGTTATAGTTTTACGAATACCCTTAGTCCCATTTAATGATTTTTAAGCTTGATATAGTATTTTAGTTGTAATTATTACTCCCAGTGATACTGGAGTACTGTTAATAGTTGGGGAATCTGTTAGTAATGTACTAAGTGATTTAATTTTTATTAATTTGGTAAATATTATTATATTTCATAGTGTGAACGAAGTTGTTCCCCCATGTCAACACGATTTATATATTTATAATGTTAAACTTGGGTATATATTGAACTTAACTTATTATTTATCCCACTTGCTAACTGTCAACATTTATTTTTATGGTAAAGTACACTTTTAATATATTAGGAGCATACTCGATTTGTAGCCGCTTGATGGCCTTGTAGAGGATATGCTATAGTTTTCTATTTGGAGTTTGGTAGTGAACTGTCACATGGATTGTTGGATGTGAGGTTAAACTCCTGGCGCCCACTGAAGAACATAACTTTTGCTACGACTCACCCCCTTCTTCACTGTAGTTAGTCGGCATCCAACTTTGGATTGACGTAAATCCCACCTCGGTGCTTAGGCACAGAAAGTAGGTAGCATACTTATAAGAAGTTAGGTTTAAAAATTCTTGGATGGTAATTACCCCCATTACCCTTCCGTATATGCGCTCTTGAAATTAGCAACCATGGCCTTACGCTTCAAATATTCGTTAAGGGTCTAAATTCAGTCGTGTCTTTGAGGAAAGATATATAACATTACGAGTATGGAAAGTGATATTTTTCACACGAGTGGGAAATATTGTCGCACGAGGCAAAAGCCGAATGCGAAAATCGCACGAGTATGAAAAATCACTTTTACACAAGTGACGTACGACCATAAAATAATTTCATCAAGAACATGTAAAACTAGGAAATCTGACTATAGAGGTTCAATCAAGATGTGGCTGCTTCCAGATTTGTTATGATATCCCTTATTATAGTATTTTTAATACAAATCCCGATGCACGTCAGAGATCATTTATGACGTCACGGCCTTGCAGTGTCTAATAGACAGAATATTTGAGGAATTTAGAATTTTTTGAAATTGTAAGGTTATATATTTGTTATGTTACTAGTAGGAACAATTAGTTTTAAATGTATATAACTAATGGAAAATATTGAATTCTTCTATGAATAATAAATATCTGAAGAAAAAAAGCTGTAAACATATTATGCAACTCATGGAAAATAAAACTGTAACGTAGTATATTGCAAAAGTTCAATGGGGTTAAAAACACAATGGCAGGGAAGATTACGTAATACTTTGTCTATATTGTTCTACCATATATTTCTTTGGCGGTTTGTACCTGAAAAAATAATGTTTTATTTATTTCTAATTGCTATTTTGTATAACGTGTGTCAATTTCGTTATATTCTAAATTGTAATATTTAATGTAAGGTACACCGTTATTTCATATCTTGTAACTTCATTTTTAATTTTTTGATATTGTTTTAAAGTTTATTTCTGAAAAAAAAAAGCATTTTTGGTTTTTACTGTACATCTTGAAAATGTGTAAAGCATGTAGATTTTATTGACCACTGTAATCAAATTTTTCCAATTTAATTGTCTTCATATGATTGCTAGAATTTACACAATTACTGATACCTTTATTTACTTCAAATTTGGCGACTTACCTCTTGCCATCGATTTTTATAGGTCTTACACCCTTTGTCATTATTTTGCCAGAAGCTGTTTAATGTTTCATTTTGAACGTACATGTTTCACTAATGACAACGAACTGCTTCATTTGTAATACCAAAGAATACCTATTCTTTGGTAATACTATAATTTCTTAAAAATTGAACTATTTACAGCGTCTTGATTATCTTTTTTCCTTCATTCTTTTAATACAGTTCACACACAATGATGCAATATACCTATTAAACATTTGTCTCTCAATCAATTTTTCTCTCAAAGGTTCCAAAGTTATACGTTGGCCTGCAAATAAGTATGTATTTATATTACTGTAGATAGGTATACAAATTGAAACTTTTATAGGTAATTGTATTAGTAATCCTTTGTTTATATGAATGCTTTTTAATTAACGATTTTAATCATTCATTATTCTTGACTGCTTGCGAAATACTACTGACAGTAGAAATATTTTTATTTAGAGGCGCTGCAACACACTAAAAAAGACAAGAAAGCAATTTCATATTTCTATTAATTTTTATAACTTGTAACTTACCTCTCTTATAGCAGTTAAAGGTAAACGTGGTCCATCATTATCACGCTCTCGTTCAAAATAGTGGATTAAAGACGCTTTCAACTCCTTGTAAGGACTATTTAGTTTTTTTAGGCATTTTGTATATAAAAAATAAACACACTATGGTTGTTTTGAAAAACAGTTTTTTATAAGTATAACTAGCAAAGCTTAAAAATACAGGCAAAAGGATTTTAAATTACAGAAAACAAAATACACAATCAATAATCAACGCCACATAAACATAACCTAACTTAATCAGTGAAATTTGTTAAAAAGGGGTTGCAATACCGCAACAAGGTGTACCAATTGCTGTTATGATATTTCTTCTCTATAAATACGAGCTTCATGGGCGTACAGAATGTCAAAATAATTTAATATAAAATATTATTTTTTGAGTACTAAACGTTTAATAATGTTATTTTAAATTTTATATTATAAAAGAATTAGACATGTATTAAATAAATAATTTAAATAATTCTAAAATTATCAAAATATTCACTATAACATTTTTCGATTTTTTAGTAATCAGACTACGTTCATGAATGCTCGTGACTATTCGTGACTTTTTCGGATTATTAGCTTAGTTAGGGAAATTTTAATTAGTTGATAGTACTATGACGAAGGACTAACGTCATTGATGACGTGCATCGGAATGAGAAGCTGAAGCTAGCGGCCAGAGCACGCAGCGGCCGGGGCAAAACCAGGGCCGTAACGAGCGTTCAGCGCCCCGTCTCTAAAAAATTTATGAATTAATAAATAATGGAGGTTGCAAATAAAGTCCTTAGAGAAGAGGAAACATTTGGACCCAATGGGCAGCAAGAAACAGTAGGCCCAAAATAAATAAAAATACAAATAATAGTAATTCTGGCTCCGATAAAATTGTTCGGTATCAGTTTTGATTCAACTCTGGAACTCAGAAGATCTAGGTGCCTCTTAGGGCCCTAAGGAATTTTTTTGAAAAGGGTTAAGCCCGTAGACAATGACATTAGGTCCAGTCTACGGTCTTAACTCTTTCCAAAAAATTCTTCAAGTCCCTCAGAGGCACTTGAACCTCTTGAAACCTCGACTTCGGTCGGAACAGACACCGAAGAATTTTTTTTGAGCGAAAATTCTAAAAATTCGGAAGCTTTATGACATTGGGCCCAGTCTATGGGCTTAACCCTTTCCAAAAAAGTTTGTCAAATCCCTCAGAGGCACTTAAACCTCTTGAGACCCGGACTTGGGTTGGAATTGACACCAAAGAATTTTTTTTGAGCGAAAAATCTCAAAATTCCGAGTTTTGATGACGTTGGACCCAGTCTACGGGTATAACCCTTCTCAAAAAAATTCTCTAGGTCCCTTAGAGGCACTTGAACCTCTTAAGACCCGGACTTGGGTCGGAACTGACACCAAAGAATTTTTTTTGACCGAGAAATCTCAAAATTCGGAGTTTTGATGACATTGGGCCCAGTCTATTAGCCTTTAATTTCAGTTTAGGTTCAGTCCCTTTGCTCTGCATGATTTTTGTTTGTAAAAATTGTGTTTACAAACAGCAACTCTATAGCTTGATATAGGCATGCTAAAATTTCCAGGGTATAAACAAAATGAGGTCTGAGTTCGACTGGAGGCCGTACTCTAACCCAAAATGTTTAAAATAAACAATTCACACAATACAATTTATCTTTATTATTCAAATAAATGGTAATTCATTCATCTTATTTACCAGCATTTTAGGCGTCTAATATATAGCGTTAATTCGGATGGAAAATTTTCAGTAATTTAAGTACGGGTCCTAACTCTCTCATACTCACAAATATGTCTCACTTGCGCTATCATAAGTAAATATAAAATAGATCGTTAGAAACAAGCGCATAGGCGCAAGAACAAATACGCTATCTTTGTCTGCATCAATCACGCAAAACTATAATGCGATTCTTACTCAGCCAATCACGACGAGACACGTAGTTGCTAGCCATTTTATACTTTTACTCGACAAAAAAAAAGACTTGAAACTTATTCCGACATCTTTGTTTTATTCCTCTTTATTTTAAACAAACAAGAGATGTATTAAACCTGTTTATTATCAGGCATAGAGTTTTAGAAACTATATATTATGTTAATCAAATTGTTAGCTGAAGAACATATTTAATTTCATCATTACCAAATAAGTGTCTGTCAATTCCTCAACAAGAATCACATATTTCTACAAGCTACAAGTTTCACTACAGTCCAACCGCTCCCAGCTGATGGGAAGGAACCTCATTTCTTTGACGAAGACTTAAAAAGAAAAAGAAATCGACGTCCCATTAAACAACCTCTTTTCTATATTATATTCTACCCCTCCTAGGGGGTTTGAACCATGAGTGCTAAAAATCTTAATTGAAAGTGTTCCCCATGAAAATTGGTATGTCTTTGCCATTTTAATATTATTTACTGGAAGGAAAAAAGGTGAGAAGTTTTCAAATTGACACCCTGCATATTTGCAGCCACTCGGAGATCTTTGCCTAAATTACTGTCTATTTAACTTAAACTCAAGTTCCGCGTAAACAAAATAGTCCCTAGACCACAACACATTCAGCTAGAGGGTAGGGGTAGGGAAACGTTTAAAACCGAATCACTGGGCTGGCCAATAGCAGTAAGGCTTGTGCGTATCATGCTGTGGTCAAGGAGCTATTTTGGTTACGCGGAATAGAACAGCGAGAATAGTCCTCATGTGACCAGCCCAGAGTATCAACTGCTGAGTGGACTGGGTACAGACGGAGTGATAGAGAGTCGGAGCATAGAAGATATGAAAGAATTAAATCAATTTATTATTTAAAAAAAAAATTATAATATTTTTGATCTCTAAACAACATATGAATAAAAAATATTTGAATTCCT
The DNA here is from genome assembly GCA_927349885.1 of Psylliodes chrysocephalus. Taxonomy (NCBI): domain Eukaryota; kingdom Metazoa; phylum Arthropoda; class Insecta; order Coleoptera; family Chrysomelidae; genus Psylliodes; species Psylliodes chrysocephalus. Next base: position 30,069,786 of record OV651818.1, on the reverse strand, counting down.
AATATATGTATGTAGGATGTAGAAGTCTACAAAATTTCATCTTAGCCCTGTACCCTTCAAATGTTTTACAATTTGATTTTCTGAATAATAGTATTACCATTGAACACAATTTATATATCTGTAGCCACTCACATATTGGCCTTAAATTAGTTCAAACTTTATCAATATTTATCTATTTGTATAAATGAAATTGCCTAGAACACCTAGGCTACCATCTCTGTACGAAGAAAGGACAAGCTCCCCAGATCTTTCTTAATAACCTATCGAAAATTTCAGCGAAATTGATTTAATATCTGTCCAAAACCAAATGAGGAACACTAAGCGAAAGTGGCAAGATTACATTTAATGGCCCATTAGCAATTTTAACGTACCATTTTAATGTTGAGAAATATTGTTGTTTTAGTGGTTAGATTTTAAATACATTATTGCAATTTTTTTTTGGTCTTGTTAAAAATTCTCCAATTTTACATTATGCGTTAAGTGATACTACTGGATTAAGACATGATTTATACAAAGCATGTTTTTTTTTCAATTAGGTACATATTAGGTCGACAGTATTTTCAAATAAATCTAAAATATGTATAAAACAGGATTTTTATTCTAAATCATTAATATGAGGTAGAAAAATAAAACTACAAAATATAATTTACAGTTTAAACAGAATTACATTCTTTCTTCCACTGATGTACATCAACAGTTATATAGGTCAGATTCTTTTGAAATTGCTCGTAGTCGCAGTTCAAACAACAATCCATTTGTTCCAACTTATCTTCCCATTTGTAAAATAAATTCAAATAATATCTATCATTTTGTTGACTCAATTCCCATATGACGGTATCGCCAAAACCAACCGGTGTATTTTTATAACATCCGATACTGTCTAAAATGGGCACCATCGAAGTGTCCTGAGCTGACATCATTAGAAATTTGGCAGGGCGTATTTCGAAAGTTGGTTTGACAAATTTGTTGAAATGATTAAAAATAAAATCATAAAAAGGACCTACTTGCAGTCTGGTAAGTTCTAGAGTTGTTGTTGGAATTGCATATTTAATACCTGCAAAAAAATAATTTAATGTATAAAGGATATCATAAAAAAAGATCTGCTTTTGCATATATACACACACACCTTTCTAAAGCATGTCGTAACAAACTGTTACAGGAGCTCTATTCGTATGGTATAAGAGGAAATACTTAGTCTATAAAAAAGTTACTTGAATCGTTTCAATAATAGTATTATCGAAAAAAAAAATGTTCATGATGTTCCTCAAGGAACAGTCTTATGTCCCATCCTATTTACTTTATATATTAACAGCTTTTTAAAAATGAAAACGAGATGAGGAGTACAATTGGTTTTGCCGATGACAGTGCTATTTCATACAAAGATCAATCATGGCAATTACTAAAATAAAACGCAGAGAAAGATAAATGTTTCTGGCTTAACAACATTTGGTATATTAATTATCGATAAAGACAACGAAATTCCAGAAGCAAATTCCATCAGATATCTCGGAATTAATTATTGTAGGTAAACACCTAATATATGGGTCATGCACATAAAGAATTGAACGAATAAAATCAGAAACATTTGTATTTTATTATGTTCTTGAATTCCACGTGAAAACCTGGGTAAATTTTTTTAGATGGCTCCTATCTTGTGCTTTAAGGGGTGATAAAATTTACGATGATGGGACTATGTGAATATACTCCTCAAAATAAATAAAATGACACGTGTTTCATTAATTTTAAAAATTCAGCTACTATAAGAGGGTTAATGGGGCAACGTTTGTATGTAGATTTTGAAGATACAGCATTAAAACTTATTTGTATACCATTCGAAAGTAGTAATACAAAAATACGTCTTGACTACTGCTTTAAGGGTTGCTGTATCAAAAGTAAATTATATCTTAATTTTCGCGGATATACCTGAAAAAATATAAAACACACGTAGAAACTGACGAAGTTTGTATTTACAACAGAGAATTTCTGGAGGATGATGTCAGAAAGTTAAAATTAGGTGGGGTATAGAAAAGTGTATTAATGTAAAAGTAGTTGTGTGGGATGTTTCTGTTTTTGAAAGATTATTGAAAATTATTGAATGTCAGCGGAATAATAGATTGTCAGATAAATTTTAAAAAGTCAAAGGACTATTTGTTAGAATTGTTGAAGTTTAGATTGATGTCATGATAAATTGGTAATATGTTAATATTGGTGATGTAATTTGGAAGATAAAATAAAGGGAAAAAATGCAGTTTAGAGTGAAACCACATTTAAAAAAAAAGTCCCACATAAATGAAAAAAAAAATAGTTCATTAAAAATTATTCAAACAAGAGTAAACAATTAATTTCTGGGAGACTTTTTTTCCTTAAAAATTCAAATAAATCGAAAACTAATAATAATAGTAATAGGGAACCTTTAGTTAACTGACATTATTTTTGATGTAGTTTTTAATTATAAAATAAAAAAACAGGGTGTTCCATTAAAAATAATATAACTTTGTATATTTTTTCTTGTGTGGGACATCCTGTATACATCTAACAAATTTTAAATTGTAGCCGTCTGTAACCTACGTATTCCTCCCAAACGAATTTTTTATATCTTTGGTCGTTTTCCCATAAAGCTCCGTCCCGTTGAGCGTGAGCCACCCTGTATAATATAAAAAAAAAAAAATTTTAAAAAAATTAAAAAAAAATTACCTATCACCTAACCTAAACTACAAGCTTCCAATGACATATACTTCCACATAAACTAAAAACTACATTTTTACCAAATAAAGGAATATTATGGTAATTGAAGGATTTTATTTTTTAAATTAAATATTGAAGGCAGAGGTAAGCAGAGACAGTAGACAAAAGCATATAGGTAGAGAAAAGCATACAGGTAGAGACAAGCAAACAAGTAGAAACAAGCAGACGGGTAGTAGAGGTGACAGAGACAGGCAAAGACGGTAGAGACAGACATATTTGAACAATGAACAAGCATATGAAGAAAACAAGAAAATATATTTTTTTTTATTTTTGTAATTAATTTAATATACTATTTTAGGACCATAGGGGAGAGCGGGGCAAGACGGGGTATTTAAGGTTTGATTGATAATATTTCATACAGGATAAGTTCAATAAATTTACAAAATTAGGAAACACATTGTTATATATTTGTTTATTATGTATTAAAATTAAAAAAACATAGAATAAAAAATGAAAGAGTAAAAAAAGTTGAAACAGGGGCATGTCAAAAACTTCATCTTGCCCCACATGTGGGGTAAGATGGGAAATGATGCGGGGCAAGATGGTATCTATTCACATAGGGAACAAATATGGGTCACTTCATCATCCTCATCCTCTTCGCCCGCACAGGAACAATGGGCCCATCTGTGACATCTGATACAAAGGATCCACCCTTCGGTCGATTCAGAGTAAAGATGGCCACAGTACAAACACTCTGCATCAGAAGATTCAGAGGATGATACTGATGATGTTGATGGCCTTTTTTTGATCCCAGTCTTTTTCGGTTTAAAATTTTCTTTAGAACCAATTGTTTTTTTTTGTATTTTCTTGCCCTTCGCATTATTTTTGTTTTCTAATTTTCTCTTAACATTTTCTTTCTTCTGTAGCTCTTTATTTTGTCTCTCAGCAATTTCCTTTTCTAGTTCCTGTTTATACGGCGATTCCGTTAAAACAGCGGTCTTGCCTTTTTTCGGGTAACCCTAGGAGTCGTTTGCTTGCAGGAAGGAACCGGCATAATATCTTCAGGTGTGCAAGGTAAATGCGAAAGATTAGTTTGTTTTGGAGTTATAAATTTGAAGGAAGTAGTAAATCTTGAAAGTCTATTTTAAAAGTGTAATTAGACGAACAGGAAGCCTGGATACTTGGGGCATCAGAACTAACTATTGGTTGATATGTAGGTGTAGAAGGGCGCGGAGGAATAACCGGATTCGACAAATTCGTGGAAAGTTCAGACGTATTCATTTGACTATCAGGTATGGAGTTATTAGGAAGAACAATTTCTGTGGTCTGTGATGGAGCGAAATCTGCTTCTCCAAAAACATTTCTATTAAGTGGCCATACTCCAGTCTGACGAAATCCATTAATTGCCGTAAGCATTGTAGCTCCTCGCAAGAAAGCATTTCCGAACAAGCTTGCAATTTGATACTGCGAAACAACCCGTCCTGGGTTTGTTCTCAGCCACTGAGATATTTCTGTATCATAGAAAACACTCACAGGCCGCATAAATGAAACGTCCAGTGGCTGCAAACGATGTGAACAATGTGGATGGAAACATAATAAAATGACACCATTTTCTCGTGCGTAGTTGATCAACTCTATATTTTTTGTATGAGTGGAGTGGCCATCTAGTAGCAGAAGTACAGGTGACGTTTTTGAAGCTTTGCTAAATTGAACGAACTTTTTAAACCATGCAAAAAATATCTCTTTTTGCATCCATCCACTTGGGTGAGTCTTAGCCCATGCACCAGGAGAACAGCCATTCAATAACTCTGGATTCATTTTAGAACGTAGGAAAATAAACATTGGTGGCATGTAGGTACCTGCAGCGTTAAAACATATCTCAATTGTGATAGTTTTACCTCTCTCAGCAGAAGTCAGTGCTCCAACTTGCTTTCTTCCTTTTAACGAAATAATTTTTGACTTAGTTTTGGGAACAACTGATACGCCAGTTTCATCGCAGTTGTATATTCTTTCTGGAGTTAATTTATATTTATCTACTAATCGAGTTAGAAGATCAAAAAAAATGTTAACAACTGTAGGATTAAATCCTGCTGCTCTTGCAGCACTGGTAGCCTCAGGTTTTCTTAGAGATATCCTAGGATTGCGACGCATAAAACCTGAGAGCCAATCTTTCCCTGCAGTTCGTTTTTCAGTTGCGAATACATGGGCTTTATTGAGCCTTTCAGCCCACTGGAAAGCTAATACTCGTAGGTCGTAAGGAGTAAGGCCAAACAATCTCTCCTCCATTTTTAAGAGAAATTTTACTAGCAAATTTTCCTCTTCTGAACTAAAAACTGGCTTTTTTGGACCTAAACTGGGTTTAAGTTGCTCAGTTCCAATATCTGGATTTTCTCTAGCTATTTTAACTTTTCTCTCCAAAGTTGATTGAGGCACACCGTACGATTCAGCTGCCCTTTTATATCCCATTTCCTCATTCTACACAGCTGTAACGGCATGTTCCATCCCTTCAACAGACCAATTTCCACGGTCAGACTTTCGTTAATACTTTCTCACCATGATCTTAAAAAGAAAATAATTATAAATATAATTTTACCCTGGCAATTTAAACAACAAGTATATATATACCAAGTAGTACCCCTTTTTGCCCCTCAAAAACAAAACCATCTTGCCCCTTCGCGCCATTTTGCAAAAATTTCTAATTACTGCGATTCTGGTTTATAAAAAATAAAAACTAATTATACGTAACTAACTGCAAATACATTCCACATACACCAGTAAATATTTAAAAAATGTAAAAATAATGTCTACTTACTTATCACAGTTTAAACTTGACCACTATAAAAATGTAACGTATGAAATCACAAATTATTTGGAGATAACTTTACACAACTGCTTCGTCGCAATTCCACGGCATACTAAACTTTCAACCCGTGGTTACAGACCTTGACAGCGCATTTTGTTGTTGTTTTCCGTTCGATCGACTGCCCCCACTCGCTACAATTAGTGGTACCCCATCTTACCTCACTACCCCCGTCTTGCCCCGCTCTCCCCTATATACTGTTTCAAAAATAATTAAACGTGTTTTTTATTAAATAAGCAATAAAATATAATAAATGAAGAAAAATAATTATGAAACGTTCACATTTCGTGGTTTTTCTTATAATTAAAAAAAAAATAATTTTGAGAAGCATTTTTGTGAATTCACGTATTTCTGATTTATGCCGGTTTAGCACAACAAACATGTGTGAGCTGATCATTGCGTTTACACAATGACTCTTATCTTTTCTTTGTTGGCCATAGCTATGAGCGGAAAAAAATTTGCTGTTCACACGTTACATAGAAACATCTACATACCTGCTAAATGTTCCAGTAGCTCCAGGTCAACTTCTTTATACCAGTCTGGCAAATATGAAGTATTATAATTTAAATAACAATAAAAAACACTTCTAACCATACTGATATCACTTATATCAGCATTCGTCCATCCTGTTTTCTTAAGAATGAATTCAAAAAAGCTACTATATTTATTTTTTAAAAATGACGTTTCAGTTTCTTTGGCTTGGAGATACAACTGGTGATATTTCGGGCAGTAACGATTATTGGTAAAAATTTGATCCGTGTCGACAGTTGTAGTATGGACAGGGACGGGTTGCCACGATAGGTGGTCGTTCCAGATTTGGTGCCCTTTCGGAGGATACATGCCAGCCAAACTGGCTGTAATTGACATTAGACACCTGTCAAAGTCTGGAGCATACGCATATATTTCTTTACGGGAGTATATGTCGCTTAAAAAGTGATTATAACGTTCTCGTAACCACTGTCCCAATTTGTAGAGGCGTTTTATTCCATACTAAAAATATAAAAATAAAAATAAAATACGTAAAAAAGTATGTCAGAAAATGCGTAATAACGATGGTACGGCTAATTGAATGAAGTTTTTATCAAATATAAAAATTTTAAGAAATTATTTAGATTTAGAGAATTAAATTACATCATGCAAATACACGTCGAATTTTTAAGAATTTATATGACTAAATGAGTAAATTTCGTTATTTTTTTTTTTTTTAGAGGCACAGTTTATTATCAAAATATTTATCAGAATATAATTGTATGTTTTACCTCTGTCATCTGCCCTCCCAAACCGTTGGGCCAATAAGATTCATTGAAGAATTTGTCATTTGGAAAACTTCTAAATGGAGATCTATCCCCATGTCTGGAAATCTAACAAAAAAATACATTGCAATTTACTATAATATAAATATTTTACATATTAAAGTTTTACTTTTGACTATTTCCGCAGGACAGTTCAATTCAGAATAAATAATATATTACATTTGATTAATATTTTCCGAAAATGCAAAAAAAGATGTTTTCGTCTGATCGACTGTGCGTATTAATAAAATGTCTTTAACTCCACGAGAAGTAAAAGAATCTGCTGAAATTGCATCGCGGAATGTATTGTCACAAAAATTAAAAAAATTCGTCAGAGAAAAACCATAAAATTGTATTCGGAATCTGTTATATTGGTGTATTTTACAGAACTATCCATAAAATATAAATTCTCAACACTAACGGACCCATTATTCAATGCTTAAAAGTACTATCCAATATACATCAAGGAATAAATATAGAAAATTTTACGAAAGCTTCAGCGTTATTAAAGCCAAAAAGTATTTAACCAAAAAATAGTACATTACACACCGAGGTGGGAAGAGTTTCATTCCTGTCGTGAGATTAGTTAGATCACCGAGACGCGAAGCGTCGAGGTTAGCTATGATCTCGAGACAGGAATGAAACTTCCTACCGAGGTTTGTATACTATTTTATTTACAACCATCATATTTCGATCAAAGTCTCTGTTTTGTTCTGAACATACCTAAAATATTACATTTAACGACAAATTACCAAGCGCGCGGTTTTCTCAGAATAATCAAGTAGGTAAATATATTGTTACTGTGATTACGGGGTAAACAACTGTCACCAATATAAATAAATGTCAGATAAAGCCGGATATTAAATTCGCGAATAATAAATATCAATAAGTAGTTTGTTATATTTTAGATCATTGTTGTTTTTTATTGTTTGCCATTAAATAGGTATTATAAAATTTGTCAAACACTGTGTTATTTTTTTTTTAATATAAAAAATATTCATCTAGAATAGATGAAATGAGGGCGGGAAGTGAGGGCGGCAAGTAGAGGTGTGTAATGTGACACTTCCCAACCTTCAATGACGTTAGTAATGACAACATTACATATATGGTTGTAAATAAAAGCTATTACTAGGTTCATCTTACAATTAGGTATTTATATTTTTATGTTGCATTAATAATGGGAATAATGGGACTACTGAGATGTATTGCATGAAAATTAGTGATTTACAAGACCTTGGGGATCAACTTTTTAAGCAAGCGTCAGCCGAAAAAAGTCTATTGAATAAGGTTTTTCTTCATATATTACAATTATGTATTTATTTTTAAAGTCTTTAATAATGGGAATAATGGACGCTTGTCGGGCTTATGAGGTGTATTGCATAAAAATTAGTGATTTACAAGACCCTGGTTCAGCTTTTATAGTAAATTTGCCGAAAACCAAGACAAAAATAACTCTAAAATTTATAATTACCGATAGTTTTTAAAAAAAATATGTAAAAAATCCATCAGTAGTCGTCCATCACTACTATTTTTAAACTATCAGAACGGTAAATGCACTAGCCAAAGAATTGGTATTAATAAATTTACCAAAATGAGGAATGATATTTTTGAAAACATTTTAAGTGGCAATGGGTGCAAATATTTTTACATTGACAAAGAAAACAAATATTTTTACATGAGCAGGCTAAAGGGGGATTAACGGATCATATAATTTTACATAGACACTTTTAAAAGGAACCAAACATTTTTAGATAAATAGGCTTAAGAAGTAAAAAGCTCAAATATTTTACAGGCTTAGGAGGCAAAGGGGCCAATTATTATTAGATAAATTGTCCGAACAAATTGTAAACCCTAATCAAAAGGCCAAATGGAATGGTTTTAAAACGCAATACTTGTGACAATCATCATGTGGTTTAACATAAGTAATGGTAATGCTTCACAAACCTAAACATTCACTATCTTTATACTATTATCGGCTTTCGGTCTTTCGATCCAAATCAAATCATTTCTCGTTTTCTTACGCTACGAGTTTACCCTTGTAAGCCTAAGTCTCGATAAGATGGGAACCACAAACTCAGCGTCTCTCGAATCAGATGTTAGATTTGTTAAGGACTTACTTTATCATTGTTTTCTTAGTTATTACAAAATATAATTTAATTTTGCATCGATTTTCATTTATTCTGTTTAAAAATATTTGTAACAAAACATTTCTGGCCCGGATAAAGCTAAGTATGTATTATTGTTTAGTTCCTAATGGGCCATGTTGAGATGTGAGATATGCTGCTTTATAAATAATATTGTAACAGTTAGTCACTGTACAAGTTATTATAAATAATCAGTTTGTTAAAAAGCCAATAATTTTTAAAGTAAAACCATTTATAATTTAAAGTTTGAAATATGTACGTCATCGGGAATAGAATAATCAGCTTGTGTCAAAGTTTTGTTTGTTATACAGAACCAAGCCAAGGAACAAATGGACACATAGAATGTCGAAGTGAACGCACATCTTAATGACACTTGAAAATTGACAACCTAGACCACCTAATCTAACATTTGTTGTTGTATTGTTTACTTTTTTCTTGATTCACGATTTATTTCTGTTGTCTTTGCAAATTGGTTTAATTTTGTTATTAATATGAGTTTGTCAGCTGGATTTATAAAAGCTGATTCAAGTGTTTTACCCATTGTAAACCAAGATATGATTACTGTATTTTTTTAACAATACTCAGTTTATAAGTGCCAAAGTTGAGCATGTTAAGACAGAAAGGTATGTAACATTTTATTTATAATTAGTTTATTTTTCTTATAATATATTAGCGTACACTCATATTCACAAATATAACACTAGAAATTGGGAATATATATCTGTACCTTGAAGCAACAAGGGCCAATCTATAATTTGAGCGAGAGAGCGACATTTAAAGCTGTACTGTTGGTATTATTTTTATAACTAGAAGTAAAAGTATAATTATGTATTACCTGAGAAATAACAAATTTGCTATTGTATAAAACGAGTTTATACATTTTACCTACCTCAAAAATTAGAACTAAATAACATCTAAAACTATTTAGAAGGGTAGTGCACAAGTATTTACTGTAATACTATTTTGATTTGTATAAAAAAAAATTTCTTGGTTTAATCGGTCAAATGTTTTTATTTTCTATTGTTTATCACACTATATATATTTCGGAAAATACAATTTTTCTATCTTCAGGTACAGTTAATTTATAAAAATCATGGGGACGAATACAAACAGTTTAAAATGTTTTTAAAATATAAAATGCCATCTTTCTATTTCACATCTATTTCACATCTTGTAAAAATGTATTCGGTATTATTTGGTCGACGATTACCTACTTGCTATGTCATTGTAAATAATTGTAATTAAAGGTCCTTTTTGTGTATGAATGACTACTTTTTCTAAATATACAAACCCTTTCTGTTACAACTATTACATACATATCTAGTATTTACATGAATAACTCTACGATAATATTGCTAAATTAAAATAATAAAAACACAATAGTATATTATGCGCCAAGGTAGAGAAGTGAGTTATTTTGTCTCGGATCCATTAAAGACCTCGAAGCTCTCTACCGTGGCTCATATACTATTTTTTCACTACTAGCATTTTAATTAAAAAAAAATAATTAAGTTTTTAAAACTAATAAAAACGATTTCAAACTTTTTTCAAATCAAATCATCCATGCTTGTGACAATTAAATGTAAAACACAAACGTCAGTGCAACAAGTTACCCATTTATTTATCGATTTATTTTTATTTTGATTTGAAAACTCTTTTATATATTTATGAAAATGTGGAATGAAATCTGAAAGTGAATTGGTTTTATTTGAATAGTGGATATGACCATTAAATAAGTAAGTAATAGTACATTATATACCTAGGGTGAGAAGTGAGCTATTATTTACCGAGCACTTTTATATCCTGAGGCGCGTAGCGCCGAAGGATATAATGTGCGAGGTAAATAATAGCTTTCTCAGCCGAGGTATATATAGAATTTTTTTTACTACTAACATTAATGTATTAGCAATTTTAATTTTGACATAAGTAATTTCCTAACAATTTGTTAAATATTTCGAAATATCAAGCAGACTGGAGCGTGTTTCTAATCAGACTGGCTTTATTTATGTAAAAATTTGGCATGTGTCAAATTTTGGTATGATTCTAGGAAATATCCCATTGCATTTTTGATATTTTAATGACATGGATTTATTGGTATTAATTAATAATTTTTAAAGCCGGTGTTGAATTTCCTAGTTAATATATATTTTTACTGTTTACACTGATATATATTATCATATTTGATTTGATTAGATTTGATAAACCCAGCTTTAATTATTTCCTACTTATTTTTCAAATATTTCAAAATATCAAGTAGTCTGGGAGTTTAGTTGTCAAATTAACAAAATGAAACTAATGAAATTTAGTTTCATTATTTACCTAGGTTTTTTTTTATTATCATTATTTACCTAGGGTGAGAAATATTACTTCTCATTAGAGGAATGGAGTAAATAATGGTGCTTTCTCATGTTAGTAGTAAAAAAAATATTTTTACATTTTGTATTTGCATTTGAGCATTTCAGTTAACTTTAAAAACTGTCAAAATATGAACTGATATCATTTACATAAAATACAGTAGATATATAGTTATCAGGTAGGCTCTGTAATTCTCTCCCTAGGTTAATAATGAACCACTTTTCTACCTGAAAATCAGTCAATAAAGTTAGCTTCTAAAGCTAGTAGTGAAAAAATAAGTTTATATTTTATGAAATAATTTGGAAAAAAAGGTAACAAAAGTTGGAAAAAATAGGAATCCATAAAAATGTGCTCTTGAAAATACTAAAAAAATCATCACTTTATTAAATATTTTATTATTTTAGATCTGCCAAGCAAGTATATGGAGATAATGCGATTTTCCATGAATAACTTCAGAAAAGATATTTGCACAGTAAACGGAATAATTACACATGAACAAAGTATTTTGCATTGTTTCTCCCACATTTGAAGTAAATAATGAGGTAGATAACAAGTTGAATTTGATAACGAATCATTAGAGGAAATTTTAATTTGTGCAACTGCATTATTGTTAGGACTTGTATATATATTTTTTTATTATTTGTAAATAAAGTGTACTAATAAATATTTTTAATAATAAATATGGGAGGAAACACTTTTTCGTACTCATAATACTTATAAAAAATACCAAATTAAATAATTATTGAATGACACAACACACAAATTCTTGATTGACAGATGACACATACAGTGTTGTTGCATTGTCATTTTCTTGTTTATTAATTGACGATTATTAAAACAATGAAACTATAAATATATGGTGAAAGTTTAAACATAAATAATACTTTTAAAAACATTTGATATTTTATAAGTTTAAAAGTAAGACGGTGCACACAAACGAACGTATATTACTTCTCGTATACCGTCTAACAGGCAACATTATGTGGCTAGTTCCTATTGGTCTATTCCCGGCTAAGTCATAAATTTTAAAAAATTAATTACTCTGGTAAATAAATATATAAAAAAATATTTAAATGTAGTTTTATTTTGAACTGTATTATTAATTTTATTTTTAAAGATGCCCCATTGTTTTATATATTTTCAGACGTCAAAGTTGTTGCTCTTTATTTACTGACTAAAGTTGGCCAGCACTAGTACATACTTCAATTTTTTATTTATAACAATTTTATTTGGTAAAGAGAATAATCAGTTATTCTATATTTTTCTAAATTGTGATAAACCTATACTAAATATTTTGATTGTTTGAGTTTACTTTTATTTTTTATAAATTTCTATATACCTAATTAATAGTTTCAATATTTCCTCCTCTTGAAATAAACCTTGCCGTGGTGAGGGTCTTGCGACATTTAGTGATTTATTGATTTCAGAATTTAAATGTGTGTTAAAAATGAAAAGTCAGACTAATATCAATTCGGAAAACATTACATAACATACATTCAACTCCAAATTAAAAAGTAATTTATACTTTTATATAAGAATGGGCAATAGAAACTCCTGACACCTGCATCGAAATTTGGTCCATTTTTACAAGAATAAGAGGAGACTTCTATTAATTTGACTTACACTTATTGTTATATAATATTGAGTATATAATATATATGTAATAAACGTTTAAATGCATTAATCAGCTTACTTGTATTAAATGATTAACCTGTACCTATGTTTAAAATATTTTAATGTAATTTTATATTGTTTTCTGTGGTTTTATTACTTAAAAAAACGAATATTTATGTTAAATACAATGTTTTAATGTAAGGAGTGCAGAAAAATAGTGTCACCTATATCTCTACCACACTTAAGTTTTTCATGTTTTCTTCCATAAGACTTTATTACTGTATTACTTAAAAAAATTATCTTGTTTGAAATTAAACAAAAAAATGGTCAGAAGTCATATACTAACTATGTGTGTGTATGTGTGTGTGGGGGGGTGCGTTGGCATCGGAATGATCCATTTGTCACAAACTTTATATATTTATATAAGAGGAAAATTATGTGTTTTAAATATCTATATTAATTTGTTTTAAAAAGATAATTAAGGCATCGAAAATATTTTTTTTATTGGTACCCTATTATACATATTTAAAGTACGCCTCAGCGTGTTTAAAACGAACTTTAAAAAACGCGCGTTTTAAAGTTACCAGCAACATCAACAACCCGAGAAACGTGATGTCTAAATGCCAACTTTTTAAATATTGATCTGACAGGAGTGCCTTGTAATGTCAAATAAAATATTTCTGAGAAATTTTTCAAAAAATTAATTCAAATATTTTTTCACATTCTTAATTGTTTAAATGAATGTGGAAAGTACAGTTAGTATTGTTTGAAATATTAAAACTTCAGTTTTTTAAATCAGAGGAAATACTGTTCAAATTAAGATTGCTAACAGTCTTGGAAGTCAATAAAGTTGTACTTCCATTAATAGCACTTCCAATAATATTTGAAACGTTCTTCTTATTGCTAATGCTCTCTTCAACGTAACCAGTCGCCACAGCTGCCGATTTCCATCCTACCTGTCGTTGGATTTGATCTATTGTCATGCCACGAGAACAACTCGTTCATCTATATGTGTAACCATTTGCTCTTCCATCCACGTGTTGAATTTATCGTATTCTTTTTTATGAACCGCTTCGGATTTTTGTGGTATTAAGCGCGATTCTGCTTTATTATTTAAATACTCAATATTTGAAGTCATTTTAAACAATAACAACAGTTGCGACAATTAATCTTACGTGACAGATTGAAAATAAATTTTTGTTTGTCTCATTTTCATGACAACGAGATATACTGATGTTACATCACAAATTCAACCATTATCAGTTATTAGTTCTTATTTCCATTTTTTTTTGTAGAAATAATACCAATATTTAGGATTTCAAAGTATACCAATAAAAAAAAAATAGCGTAAAGTATTCGTGGATAACTGGTCTTTAAAACACTTGCTCTATTTCGAGCACTCCGGCTGCGCCGTCGTGCTCGAAAAATCGCGCGTGTTTTAAAGACCGTTATATCCACTTATACTTTTATCACGGCATAAGAAACAATCGGCAGGCTAACTTGTTTTCAAGTTATAGCATATTAACAAATAAACAAATTTACACATAAAAATTCTCTTATTCTAAATTTGAATAAGTATCTGGCATTTTGCAACACTAACAATCACATAAATTCGAAATTAAACGTTCAGTAACTATTCACTGTACACTAAAATCGTCAGAATAATCAAATGCCTTTGAGCCTTGAACATATGGCATACTTTGATAATGTTAAAATTCAGAAGTGGAAAGCTAGATAAACATTTTTAATTACGCCATAACTTGAAAACAAATGAAAATCGGATAAGAACATGAGTTTTTTTACATTATTTTCACGTGTATAATATACTCCTAGAGTTTGGTGCGCTCCTCCCAACTCACCCTGTAGATATTTTTTGACACTTTTTATATAGTAGTTGTTTTCCAGTGTTAATTTGTTAACTTTGAAGTGTTTTACTATGTCTGGGTAAAGTTGTGCAGCAAAAACTATATGAATAAACTGTATTAAAAGATTTTTTCGGTTTCTTAAAGATCCTATTAGGTAGGTATGTATAGTATACTTTTAAAAAAATCGTAGGTTATGGGACAGTTTGTCAGTTATAAACCTATTAGTAAGATGTAGGAAGGTGCTTAGTTTACGTCATGTAAAGTTTAGCGTCAATTTATATTTACTTATGTAGGTATATTATTAAGATTTAAAGTAAAATGTTATATTTTAAACATCTCCCGTATGGAGTTGACAAAATGGAAAAATCTTTATTTTTATTTTAAGGAAAAAGTCATTATAAAAAAATTCTGTTTGACGAAAAAATAGGTTTACTATATTAATATGTTAATAAATGAAGAAACTTAAAATTGACAAAAGGAAAAAATCTGTATTACCTATTGATTTTACGAAGAAAAGTCACAGTTTTCCTGTCGGTTTTCCTTCATAACTTTAAAAGGAAACTTTTTCTTGTAATTTTTTTTAACAAGCAGAATTTTTTGTAAGGAATGACTTTTTTTTCTGAAAAAAAAATGAATATTAATCGTAATTGTGTTATTCCCAAATATTGAAATGCTTAACAAAAATTTAATTCTGATATTCATTTTGATAATAATTATTCTAGATATGCGAATAACAAAGCTTTATAATCTTGATAAATCTAAAGTATTTTCATTACAAAAAGCAAGAAAATCTTAATTAGCCATTAAAGAAATTATAAGTAGTAAATTAAAAATTAGTAATGAGTAACATACAATCAAAATCATGTGTCTTAAGCAGTGCTATTAAAAATGTAAAATTCTTATATTTTGTCGAAGTAAATTCAAAATCCCGCTAATTTTCAAACTAAAATAGCATTACATCTTTCTATATTACCGACTGAGTATTAATTGCACAAAACTATTCCATATGTCGCTGAAGGTAAACATGCTGCCAAATTTTTGTGAGGAATCTGCAACTCTTAATTATCCTTCCTCCATGATGGTAACTGTGTAAACCCTACATCGGTCCAATTTCAAAGGACGCTCAAAAAATTGCAATGTTTAAATTTATTTCATTCTGGAACTGAAAACTGCGAAGCAGGTGGGGATGCTTTACTTGTAAGGCTGCATGAAATTCGTAGGACTAGTAAGGATGGCAATATTGTCGAAAATGTAAATATAAACAAGCATATTAATGAATTGCATGCACAAAATATTAATATTTTTTAAGAAAATTTTATTATATATGCGGATTTTTAATAAAAAAATGTCTTAAAATTCACAGTTTCGATATATGTACACAATATGCCTTACCACACGAAGACTTGGATACAAGTTCCATGTATTGTTATTATAAAGCATACAAAAAAAGCAAATGAAGATATTTTTGGCAATTTAAAAATGTCAAATAATAGTTAATATTGTCGAAAATGTAAATATAAACAAGCATATTAATGAATTGCATGCACAAAATATTAATATTTTTTAAGAAAATTTTATTATATATGCGGATTTTTAATAAAAAAATGTCTTAAAATTCACAGTTTCGATATATGTACACAATATGCCTTACCACACGAAGACTTGGATACAAGTTCCATGTATTGTTATTATAAAGCATACAAAAAAAGCAAATGAAGATATTTTTGGCAATTTAAAAATGTCAAATAATAGTTTTGTATGTTTAATAACAAAAATTGAAATAATTTTTCAACACAATTTTGAATTATTTATCACTAAATCCTGCATTTGTAATTTTTTTTTAGATTTAATTAATTTCCAGAAATATATGTTATTAAGTTATATTTAAGGCTACTCATATATTACACTTTAAAAATATTAATAGAAATTTTAAGACCATCAATAAAAACAAGCTAATTATTTGGCGCAATCTGTAGAGCATATTGTCTTTCTTAATGCTGTTCTTATAAGTTAAATTAAAATATATTTTACGTAAATGTTTACTTTTTTGTTTTAATACGATCCCGCCTATCAGTACCTTATTTTATTACAAAATCTTTAAATACACTTTAGTCCGACCCTGACTAAGACCCCGAATGGCGTCGCCAAGGTCAAATTTTCTTAGTATAATATTTGTATGCGATCAGTGGCAAGTGAGCCTGCCGATTGTTTCTTATGCCGTGCTTTTATATACTATTATTTTGAGTGCTAAGTAAGGATGTAATATTTGAAGGTAGGGAAATATGATTTGAAGCATATTTTGTAATAGTTGTTCAGTATAACGTTTATGGTTACCACAGGAAAAGAAAATATGATTTAAGTCCCCAAGTGAAATATTGTCGCATGAGCAGAATGGTGATGGACTTATACCAATCATAGAGATGAAAATTTTGCATTGTTAAGTTTGAGACGTGTAATAGTTACTGCATATTTTCTTGAGATAGTGAAGTTTGAAAGGTGTGGAATGTTACGTGGCAATATAGGGTGAATTAATTTATAATGATTATTGAATTTTTCTGTGTAAACCATCCATTGTCTTTCCCAAGCAGTTCGTATTTCATTCTTTACTGAATTAATTAGGACATTAAAAATTGAAAAGTTGATGGTGATACTGAGAGTGGTTGCTCTTTTAGCAAGGACATCAACGTTTACGTTTCCCTTTATCCCGCAATGACTCTTTACCCACAAAAAGGTTATTTTGTTTCCCAGCAGAGATAGGCACATATTCTTTTATATTACATAAATTTTGAAATTTCTGTATTTTAAAAAAATTGAAATTGTCTATAGCCTTTAGAACAGATTTAGAGTCCGAAATAATAACAGCATTCTTGTCTTCTTATTGTCTATGAGCCACTTTAGAGCATGTTCAATGTGAAATGCATAACCAGTACCTTCGCTGGATTTTGAGTCATCTGTATAAATTTAAAGATGGTTGAAGAAACGACAGGATGGATTGAAGAATTTTATTATTGTAAGTGTATATTTCATTGTAATCGGGGAATATTACAGTTGGCCTAAACACGATAGTGTCGAAGGATAAAGTGAATATGGGGAATGTATTAAGATATATTTCTAGATTCGTAGTTTCATTAGTAAAAGCATCTGCTAATAAAGGGCTCTTTTTTAATTTCCAGTAACTAGCAGTAAGATTGTTAAGTGCTAGCTGATAGATACTTTTTAATATGGGTTTTCCAGGATGAAAACATTTAAGTTTAATCATTTCTTTTGACGCTAGATAGGTACGCCTGATACTGAGGGGCAGTTCTTGAGCCTCAACTAATATTGCTTGTACCGGTGACGACTTCATAGCTCCAATGCAGATTCTTATTGCATGATATTGAATTTTGTCTATTGTACGTAAGTGACATTCTGATGCTGAATTCAGTATTGAACGAATGTATGCCCTGTAGAATTGGAGCACGATATTAGGATCAACACCCCATTTATTCCCTTCTGACATTTATTTTGAATGTGCTCTATGTGATTATTCCATAAGAGCTTATTGTCCAAAACGACACCTAAATATTTATATTGCTTTTTATAGGAGTTTCTAGTCCACATAGAGGGGTTTGTAATCTGTGTCTCGTAAATGCAGATTTGTCAGAAGAAATTACAAAGTTGTGCTCACTAAACCAGTTCTTAAGGCAATAGACTGCGTACTTAAGTTATTTAATACTCTAACTACGGTACAACATTAAAAATGCACCATATTTCAGTAAAAGATATTCCCAATTTTTTGAACACGCTGTATGATTTATTTTGCAAAGTGCATGAACAGAACAAACTATCTATATACATGTGTAACACATGACATAAGTTTCATGGAAAAAACAAGAATTTAAGAGTGATGAAAATAATAATTATGTACTCCTTACTACTTTTGAATCTTTCTAACAGCTCGCCCTATAGAGCTTCAAACTTGGGGTCCATAAGAAAGTTGTCTTTAAAAACTTGAAAAATAACATACTAATATTTGAACTATTTCTGACAGTGTCCAAAATCAATGTAAAAAGTAGGTTGAGTTACTTTCGGCATCGGTTAACATGTCAATGTCAAAATCACCAACGCATATTATTAAATTCAACGGACAATAGAGATATATCAGTTTTGAATGTATCTAAAAATTTATTATTATGTAAACAACATGAAATTTGACTGAAAAAGCCTTGTAGGTAAAGTGGACTCGATAGTTTTTTTGTGTTTTTTAAATTTTTAGAGAGAAAAATTTTTACTTAAAATAAGGGTTTTGGTAAAATATTTCGACAACCAATCAAGTATTTAATCAATATGAAGCATAAGAAATTGTATATATTGTAAAAAGCGACAGTAGTGCTAAATGTAATGATATTTACTCTTAAAAAAACAGGTAAACATATAAAAATACGAATTAAAATAAAATGATAAACTTACCACAACAACAGCAACTAACTTTGACGAATTATCTGAAGAAGAACTACTAATACCCTGCATAAAACCATCATAGGTAAAAACAAATATCAAAAAACACCAATACGTTTTCATCTTAGGTGTTGTGAACTGTAATCACAGTGTTGAGCTACTAACTAGCACGTCGAGAAGCAAAATTTGGTAATTTAGAATATCATTAAAAATACATTAACACTTTCAGACAGATCCGTCTACTAATTATTGACAACTTAAATTATTATTTGCTATTAACCCTAATTTATGTCCTAATAAGAATTTTTAATGTTGAGATAAGATTAAAACCCATATACAAAAAGTAAAAAATAATCGATAAACGGCAGATATGGGCTTACGCTTCAAAATTCGAGAAGGAGTCTAAAACACTAAATATTATGACATTTAATATTTTTGTCTAATTACATAAATCAGAAAAATAATTGGAATACTGAATGTTCATTTTTTTAACTTTATCAATAAATCGTATTATCAAAAGGAATCTGCGTTTTTTATTCAAAATGGCTTTCAATCGAAAGTTATAGATTTTGAAAATAATATTTGATCTCTGGACTAGCGGTTCTCAAACTTTTTTTCACTTATAATTTTTGTACAATGCGAATTAAAGACGTACCACCGAACTAAAAAAAACCTTTGCTTTGTTACTTATAAACATACAACATATTTTTAGAGTAATAAAACATCTTTTATTTTAAAGGTAAATCACTATGTTTTATTAAAAAACAAAATTAAAATATTTCACACATATAAAGTCAGTGGGAATGATGGGTCTGCACAGTTGGTGTCTGAGACAGACTGTGCTTTTCTGCATTTAGAAATTCTTCAGGTTTTACTCTGTACAAAATGAAACTGTATTTCAACTGTGGACTACAAGTTTTTAGCATGTAAATTAAAATCTGACTAAAAGAACTACACTGTTTCTTCCACTATTGGGAACACAGAACAAATACTTTTTACAGGGGCGTGCGGTCCATGGAAGCAGGGGAAGCACCGCTTTCCTACACTTTGAGATTTAAAAATAAATATTTTTCAGTTTACCATGCATAGAAATTAATATTCAATTAGGTACTATACTTTCTCTGAAACATTACGTAAACTTCGTAAATGTACTTACAATTCATTGGTGTAATGTGTAAACGCACGCACCACCCATGAGAAAATTAATTGTGTAAACGCACACCATACTTCGAGTCTATCGACGGAAGCGCGCCTTAAAAAAGCCAGCACATCTTCCAATTGATTTCGCTTGCCGCGACAGTAGGGATGCGCAAAATTTTTAAAACATCGATGTTGACATCAAATGATACATCAAATACAGACTATCGATGTTGTAAAAAAATCGGAGAAAAAAATATCGATTTTTGTAAACAGCACCACCAAATAAACAAGACAATGGAAAGAATCTTATTTCTATTTATTATTATTAATAGACTCATCTCTCCCATTACATTTACAGATTCATCCGATGTGGATTCTCAAACGCGGCAAAAATATGAAGTCTATGTAATGATCGTACATCCGGCTGGAATTTTGTAAAGTGGTAGGCGGGACCATCAGGAAGTGTCATCTGCAAGGATTTAGTTAAAAATTCCTGCAAACAAGACGTCAGACAACTGAAAGTTGTAAAAAATATCGACTAAAAACATATAAAATACACACACTTGACATGACTCTTAGTTCTGGTAAGCATTGAACATGTAGTCAATTTTGCATTTCGCGACGCGGTTCAATTCACAATAAATGCAAATTTTTAATTACTTTCCTATCTGTAGGTATACAGATATAAGGAAAGTATAGGAATCATGATTTTTTTCGACCTCGAGTTTTCGACGTATTTTTACGTTTTGAGGTCTCCTGAATCCGTTTTGACTATTTTCGCGATGATGTATGTGTGTGTGTGTGTGTGTGTGTGTGTGTGTGTGTGTGTGTGTGTGTGTGTGTGTGTGTGTGTGTGTGTGTGTGTGTGTGTGTGTGTGTGTGTGTGTGTGTGTGTGTGTGTGTGTGTGTGTGTGTGTGTGTGTGTGTGTGTGTGTGTGTGTGTGTGTGTGTGTGTGTGTGTGTGTGTGTGTGTGTGTGTGTGTGTGTGTGTGTGTGTGTGTGTGTGTGTGTGTGTGTGTGTGTGTGTGTGTGTGTGTGTGTGTGTGTGTGTGTGTGTGTGTGTGTGTGTGTGTGTGTGTGTGTGTGTGTGTGTGTGTGTGTGTGTGTGTGTGTGTGTGTGTGTGTGTGTGTGTGTGTGTGTGTGTGTGTGTGTGTGTGTGTGTGTGTGTGTGTGTGTGTGTGTGTGTGTGTGTGTGTGTGTGTGTGTGTGTGTGTGTGTGTGTGTGTGTGTGTGTGTGTGTGTGTGTGTGTGTGTGTGTGTGTGTGTGTGTGTGTGTGTGTGTGTGTGTGTGTGTGTGTGTGTGTGTGTGTGTGTGTGTGT
Organism: Psylliodes chrysocephalus; assembly: GCA_927349885.1. Lineage (NCBI taxonomy): Eukaryota > Metazoa > Arthropoda > Insecta > Coleoptera > Chrysomelidae > Psylliodes > Psylliodes chrysocephalus. The sequence continues at coordinate 30,048,073 of OV651818.1, read as the reverse complement.
GTGTGTGTGTGTGTGTGTGTGTGTGTGTGTGTGTGTGTGTGTGTGTGTGTGTGTGTGTGTGTGTGTGTGTGTGTGTGTGTGTGTGTGTGTGTGTGTGTGTGTGTGTGTGTGTGTGTGTGTGTGTGTGTGTGTGTGTGTGTGTGTGTGTGTGTGTGTGTGTGTGTGTGTGTGTGTGTGTGTGTGTGTGTGTGTGTGTGTGTGTGTGTGTGTGTGTGTGTGTGTGTGTGTGTGTGTGTGTGTGTGTGTGTGTGTGTGTGTGTGTGTGTGTGTGTGTGTGTGTGTGTGTGTGTGTGTGTGTGTGTGTGTGTGTGTGTGTGTGTGTGTGTGTGTGTGTGTGTGTGTGTGTGTGTGTGTGTGTGTGTGTGTGTGTGTGTGTGTGTGTGTGTGTGTGTGTGTGTGTGTGTGTGTGTGTGTGTGTGTGTGTGTGTGTGTGTGTGTGTGTGTGTGTGTGTGTGTGTGTGTGTGTGTGTGTGTGTGTGTGTGTGTGTGTGTGTGTGTGTGTGTGTGTGTGTGTGTGTGTGTGTGTGTGTGTGTGTGTGTGTGTGTGTGTGTGTGTGTGTGTGTGTGTGTGTGTGTGTGTGTGTGTGTGTGTGTGTGTGTGTGTGTGTGTGTGTGTGTGTGTGTGTGTGTGTGTGTGTGTGTGTGTGTGTGTGTGTGTGTGTGTGTGTGTGTGTGTGTGTGTGTGTGTGTGTGTGTGTGTGTGTGTGTGTGTGTGTGTGTGTGTGTGTGTGTGTGTGTGTGTGTGTGTGTGTGTGTGTGTGTGTGTGTGTGTGTGTGTGTGTGTGTGTGTGTGTGTGTGTGTGTGTGTGTGTGTGTGTGTGTGTGTGTGTGTGTGTGTGTGTGTGTGTGTGTGTGTGTGTGTGTGTGTGTGTGTGTGTGTGTGTGTGTGTGTGTGTGTGTGTGTGTGTGTGTGTGTGTGTGTGTGTGTGTGTGTGTGTGTGTGTGTGTGTGTGTGTGTGTGTCGCATAACTCATGAACCGATACACAGAAAAACACCAAATTTTAAACTTAAGCTTTATTCCAGCGTCTAATAAACTGATTAGATTTTGGGCAGAGTCGGAACATCTGGCGGGGTACTTTATGGGTGGTAATTTTTATATTTTATGGAATATATCTGTTATTTACGTTTGGAGAAGAAAATTATTTAAATAAAAGTTACTTCTAATATAATGATCTATAATTTTTGTTCCATACAAAATTTTCCTAAAATAATCCGTATTCGAGAAATTTGACAAAATGTAAAAAAAATAATTTTTTATAAAAATTGTTCAAATAAAAGTTGTTTGTAATATAATTCTCTATAATAATAAGCCCAAAAAACACATTAGAACTCAGTCGGTATTACAGACTTGAATAATTTGTAAAACGACATGTAAATAGCAAAATAGCAAAAAACATTCAGGACCTATCTTATTGAACATAGTTTGGACAATTGTTTAAAAATAAACAACAAAATTCACAATGAAAGGATAAAAAAATAGGGACGTCTTACAACGAGTAATAGATGTAACTTGTTTCCTGGGAGAGTATGAACTAAGTTTTAGGGGTCACAATGAAGCAAGTAGATCCGCCATTGGAGAAAATTACATGGACCTTCTAAGTTTTTTAGTAAAATACGATGATACCCTAAAAAATTATTTTATTGATTTGACGACTTTCCGAGGTACCTCAAACAGAATCCAAAATGAATTAATTAAATGCCCTGCCGACGTTGTGATGGATCACATTAAAAGCGAAATTAAAAAAGCATCTTTCATATCAATTGCGCTTGATGAAACCACAGACGTAGCAAACTTAAGTAAATTATCCATTGTTATGCGATATGTATTGGATGGCATTCCTCAAGAGCGATTCTTAGGATTTTTGGACGCACTAGCGAACGAACTGCAGATGCATTGTTTAAAATTGTTTGTGACATTATTTCAAGTTTAGAATGTGGTTCTAAGCTTGTTGCCCAGAGCTACCATGGTGCTGCCGTAATGGCTGGCAATTTAGGAGGCCTTCAAGCTAAAGTGAAAGAGAAGTTTAAACATGCAATTTTCGTTCACTGTATAGCACATAGACTTAATTTGGTTTTATCGCGAAGCATGGATAATATTAAAGATTGCAAAGCTTTCTTTTCGACGCTTAGTAGTTTGGCTTCCTTCTTTTCAAAGTCATCGAAAAGAACTCGCGCTTTGGACATTCACGTTCAAAAAAGGTTTCCAAAAGTTTCTCCGACGCGATAGAACTACAATGGACGTTTAGTGCAAACAATGTTTCAATACCGTGATTCTGTGATACAGTTTTTTCAAGACGTTTGAGATAATAAATAAACATGGGATGCTGAAACTGTTAGTGCCGCTAAAGGTTATTTGCATTGGCTCAAACAAAACTTTGATTTCAATTTTTTGCTCAACATTTTTGCTGACATTTTATTCGACATTTTACAGACAAAGTCTAATGACATAGGCTTTTGCATTAAGCAAATTGATGATTTAAAAAATAAAATGAATAAAAAACCAGATCAGTTTGAACACTTTTGGAATAAGATTCAAAATATTGGCTTAGAACCTGAAAAAAAGAGAATTAAAATTGATAATGTGGGCGACAGAGAGACCTTCTATCGTTGATTATACGCCGAAATTTTTGATAATATTTTACAACAAATGAATTCTCGATTTCAAAACTTTAACGAATTAAAATTTGTTGAATTGTGCAATTTTAATATTAGTAACTACGATTCATCAAAATTTCCATCGAAAGCATTTAATTCACTTAAATTAAGTTATGGAAATTTTTTCGATATTCGAACATTAAAGTCCCAGTTTAGTGTTGTTTATGAAACAACTGAAATTAGTGATAAAAACACGCTCATTAATGTGTTAAATTTTCTTATAACAACTGGTTTAAATAAGTCCCTTTGTGAAGTCGTCAAGTGGTGTGAATTTAGTACTAACCATCCCAGCCACAAGTGCGTCAATTGAGCGAAGTTTTTCAGCTTTAAAGAGCATTAAACGTTTTATACGAAATTCAACAAGTGAAGACAGACTCTCTAATTTAGCCCTAATATCCATTGAAAAACAGCTTGTTAAACAGTTATCAGAAAATCCAAAATTTTACGACGATGTTATAGACAAATTTGCAGCTATTGAGGATAGGCGAATAGATCTTAAGTATAAATAAATGTTAACTGATGTGTCAACTGTGTGAAAAATGCTGGAAAAAATTAAAAAAACTTTAGTTAAATGATTTTTTTTACGTTTAAATAAACCAAGGAAGCTTTTCAATAGCTTCAAGTTTTTTTATAGCTTCTAGTACTAAACTAGGTAATATCCGTAGCACTGAGGAAAAAAAAGCAAAATTTTGACAAAATAGTGAATGCGCCGCAAAAAATTTTCGCTGTGATTACTGGCCTGCTGTAGTTTTAATTCCAAAAATGTCACCGCACGCCACTGACTTCTTAAATATGTTTCGTTCTTGGAAAATTCACTTAATAGTTGCAGAAATATGTCTTTACAGGTAAATTACTACATAAGACGCTTAAAACAGTGTCGGCTTAATGAAGTGGATGGCACTCTGTGTTAACACCTTCCAGATTATCTGAACGTGGTTAATTTTTCGTCTTCGTGACGTCCTTTCTGAAGAACGGTTGGTGCGCGAGTCCGAGAGCGGTGAATTTTTTGGTTGAATCTTGTGTGATTGGGCGTCGGCGTCGCTTAGCCGAGTATGTAATGTTTTAAGGAATTATTTTTCGATTACAGAGAGCGAGACAAGCATCGCAACATGTGAGATATCGCACAATAAGGAATGTGGCGTAGTTCTATTTTAGCCGGTGCATACGTAATCTTTAGCGCTGGCAATATTTTTAACTCGTATTATACCGGGTGTTCTAAATTAAAGCGTTACAGCTATATACAGCTTCTTATAAAAAAAAACGAAGGTTTTATAGTTTTGTAGGGAAAAACTTTTGGCTAAAATCGTTTTTTATAGCTAACCATAATATGGCCAACTTTTTTTTCGCGCAGCAACATTTTCAAGTAGCTGTTACTCAAAAAGCAAAAGTCCAATAAAAAAAATATTTTCCTTAAAAGTTTCTTGTTTTTTTATGTACTTTAAGAATATGTAAGAAAAAATTGGGATTCCCATTTAAAAAAACAAAGTTCACCTCGATATGGCCATATTATGGTCAGCTATAAAAAAATGAATTTAGCCAAAATATTTCCCCTAAAAAACTATAAAACTTTTGTCTGAAACTTTTTTTTCTAAAATGCATATTTTCGGCGGTATTTAACTGTAACACTTTAATTTGAACACCCGGTATATAGGGGTGTATGCGACTATGTAAACTCGTTGTTCGTAAGATGGGTAATACAATATGATGCACTTCTTGAATGCATGAACAAAGCGAGATAAGTTATTTGAAAGGCAAATGAAGTGAAAATGAACGGCATATGAAGGGCAAATAAAGGACAAATAAAGGACAAATAAATGCAAATGAAAGCAAATGAAGGCAAATGAAGGCAAATAAAGGCAAATAAAGGCAAATAAAGGCAAATAAAGGCAAATAAAGCCAAATAAAGGCAAATAAAGGCAAATAAAGGCAAATAAAGGCAAATAAAAGCAAATAAAAGCAAATAAAGGCAAATAAAGAAAAATAAAGGCAAATAAAGGCAAATAAAGGCAAATAAAGGCAAATAAAGGCAAATAAAGGCAAATAAAGGCAAATAAAGACAAATAAAGGCAAATAAAGGCAAATAAAGGCAAATAAAGGCAAATAAAGGCAAATAAAGGCAAATAAAGGCAAATAAAGGCAAATAAAGGCAAATAAAGGCAAATAAAGGCAAATAAAGGCAAATAAAGGCAAATAAATGCAAATAAATGCAAATAAAGGCAAATAAAGGCAAATAAAGGCAAATAAAGGCAAATAAAGGCAAATAAAGGCAAATAAAGGCAAATAAAGGCAAATAAAGGCAAATAAAGGCAAATAAAGGCAAATCAAGGCAAATGAAGGCAAATGAAAGCAAATCAAGGCAAATCAAGGCAAATCAAGGTAAATCAAGGCAAATCAAGGGAAATCAAGGGAAATCAAGGCAAATCAAGGCAAATCAAGACAAATCAAGGCAAATCAAGGCAAATCAAGGCAAATCAAGGCAAATGAAGGCAATTGAAGGGCAAAGAATATGCATTTTTAATTATTATCCAAAAATGTTCTATAAATTAGGTTTCAATAAAAAATTGGGGTTTTCTTTTAAAAATAAAAATAAATTTCAATTTATTGTTATTTCCGAAAAAAAAAACAGAGTTTTTTAAAATATTTCTTTCGCCGTATTTCATATTGAGAGTTCCTTACAAAATAAATAATGTTCGGCTTTAGTTTGAAATATATACCGCACATAAACCATAAGCATAGTTTGTTAATTATATGCTCTCATCGAGTTCTGTGGCAAAAAAATCACAATTTTTGATTCAGACTAATAATAATTGTTCTTTAACTTTCGATGCCATCACTTCAATGTTGTTAACACTTTTCTTTGACGTATCCCACCGTATACTTGTTTTTGGATATTCCTTGATAACATTTAAAATGTGTTCTTATAAACGCACTTTATTTTTAATTTGCCTCCTGAAGAATTTAAATTCACAATTACAATAATCGGTACACAATTCAAGGGTCCAATTCATAAACCAGCCAAGTCCATTTTGACAAAATGTTCAGGAGATATAGAAAATGTTTCAAGGTCAAAATATTTAATAATGTTTTTTTTTGTGAGTATTTCATTTTATCATTGTATTTAGATCAACTAGTAGAACAATACCAATGCAAATTATCTTGGAAGACAATGGACAGTATCAACAGATGGCAGCAAACTCCGTGGTGTCCAAGTCATGTCTTTGATAAATTTGTCGTCTTTT